>JAKSZP010017189.1:0-190643 GCA_022478985.1 Massospora cicadina | reverse complement strand
CCACTACAAACGAATCCTCCTCTCCATGCGGAGCGCTGAGTGGAAAATTTATATTAGCAGACATACAACCCAAAGAGGCCGCCCCTCTCCTCAGTTCACATGAGAGGTACAGGGGCTACCCATCCAAGATGGCGTTATCCCCACACGGCCCCATGTCCTGTCCAGGGTGGACTATCTGGACATGATGGACATCCCATACTCCATTGAGACCCAAAAAACTATCTGGAAATACGCTCACCATCCTCTGTTGCAGCCTCAAATACGCTCCCATGTGTGGCGCTGCCTGAGGTGGGTGTATCATACAGCTGAGCGCTCTAACGCTTTGCACTCATCCTGTGTCATGTGTGGCCAGTATGGAATGCTGTTCCACCTCCTGGAGAAGTGTCCTACCTCTAAAGTGATATGGCGCGAAGTTCAACGACTGCTGGGCCAGGATCAAACACATCCCTTCAGTCTGTCAAGAGATATGTTTGCTCTATCAATGGCCTCCCCCTTCCACCCTCCCTCCATGCTCTGGTGGTTGCAATCGCCATGTGGACTATCCACACGATTGTCTTGGATGCCATCGCAGGCTCCACCCCCACCCTCCCAGAAGCTGTCCACAGTTTCCGGTCTCATTTGATGGACCACTTTCAAGCATGGATATTCGGATACCTCCCACCGCGTCACCGACAGCTGGTCTCCTCCTGGTTCCCAGTTTGGTTCATCAAATCAGACCCTTTCCTCCACATGTGTTCAATTGTGGCTACGTCCCCTTCACACGTTCCCTCCCCCTCCCCATAAGTGGCGTTCCCGCTGGCAACAAGAGTAAGCATCGCTTCTCTGGGTGCCTTCCATGTTACTAAGTGTTGGCTTATTCAAGTCAATTTCGGAAGTGTTCATCCCATGGTCAGCCTTCCCCACAATAAATTTAAATTTAAATTTTAAATTTATTTACAAACTTTTGTGGAAACCAGCAAGTGTAAATCAAAGCGAGCAAGAATTGGCTGGTTTCCTGCAAAATGGTACTCACTACAGGGGATTCCTATATAACCAGAATAGTTGCTCTTGAGAAGCAACTCGCCAGCGCCCTATCCCATCTTGTTGAGCTGGAGCAACGCCCTTTAGAACTCTCTCTAAAAGACAAATACACCCCTAATGAAGGGAGCATTGCTAATTTCTTGTATGTTTACGAAGCTGCCATGTTTGGTGCAACAGAATAGCAGAAAGTAAAACACATCCTTCCATGATTAAGCCACCTAGCGCAAGAGATGAAGTTCCTTATCTGGACCCTTCATACACTAGGGCAGATGTGAAGGAGGCTATTTTTGGCTGAATTCAGATCAAATCAGAGTCTATAAAGGGAAAAACAAGCCTTTATGCGCCTTAATATATATAAGGTGAATCGCCCATTGCTTTTGCTGATTGATTTTACCTCTCTGCGCAAAGGTTATCCACCTCTAACATGCTCACCCTTGACTATGCTATTGCCGCCCTGTTATCTGGGTTAGCTTCTCAGCCCTCTCTAGCTAAACATATCAAACAGTGAAATGCTACTTAAAAAACATCCGCAACATCAAAGAGGCTTTGCTAGATGTGGCTGAATTTCATTTATGTGCCTCCACAAATGAAGCTAAGGTAAAAACTTCGGTTCTAACCATTGAAGAGCATCTTCCTGATAAAAAGTTGGGCGTGAGCACACCTATGTTTATCCTCCCTGCAAAATTTGTTTCATCAGTGCAACTTAAAAAGGCTATCACTCCTTCCTATGAATTAGAGACCTGTAAGGTAGTAAGAACCATACACCCACACAAGCTCACAAAAGCCTCTGAGCCTTTTTCTCCAGATAAGCTGGCAAATGCAGCCCCTAAGGCTACCCGATATTCTGTGGCCATTGCAGCCTTGCCCGTTATTTATAATACCATTGGGGAGGAATCTGAAGGTGGTTACTATGACATTGGTTACTACATATTGTATGCCCCATGAAATAAAAGTGCCTGATTATTTAAACGCTGGAGGAGTAGACAAGACCATTATACCTGAGGAAACGTACCTCAGCCAGATACTAGGGTTTCCAAAAGTTATTGACACTGCCAGTGATGGTTGTCAGACATTTACAAGTCTGAGGTATTGGAAAGAGTGGTTTCAATGTAAGTGAAGACCAAATCGGCCAAAAGACCCTGGTCAATTCTCGGTGGAACCCTATTAATCAGGGCAACACTTTTAATACTAGTATTAATAAAACTCGGACAAATACCACGAGTTCAACTGATTGGATTGCACCAACTATGTGGCGAATTCAGGGGAGTCCATCGGAGGCTCTTTCCCTGTCCACCATCAGTTTAGTTCACTCCCCCTTGCAACAACTGGCCCCTTTTATAGGGTCGGTGGGGGCTCCTCAGGGCGAAAAGATTTTCCCCTTTCTGATTGGGCCCAATTAATTAAATCCCTTTCAAATGGTTTTGATTTCCCAATGGTTCCATCCCCGTCAGCCCTCACATTGAAGTGATGCGAGTCTTGAACTAACTGATAGGCCGCTTTTGTATATTTCCTAATTTGGACAGCACCAATCAATCTAAACTTGAAGCACAAATAGAATTACAATTATTGTAAGATTATTGGAGTTAGCTTTTTTCCCCGCGCGGTGCCTAAACAAAAAACATATAAAACCAATATTTTTATTTTTTTTAGTACTAGATGGTCCCAACCCACCAATTATTTTATTAAGTGCCTGTTTATATTATTTTTGATAAGTGGTAAGAGCAGCTCCTGCAATATTGTTGGATTTGAGGTAATACTGCACCAGCGAGCCTACAAAAGGGCCAAAAATCCAACAATGGTTATCAATTCATAGCTAGCCTGATTTGACCTCTTCAGCGGGGTTTTCCCATAAAATCCATCATTGATATGTACCCTGAGATTTCTAAAAAGCTAACCTCCACCTTCCACCTCAAGGAAGACTAAGCTTTGTCACTTAACTTTGGAGGAACGCTCACTAAGGTTGAAGTGGTCATTCAAGATGTATAATATGGCCATCCTGGAACTGACTCCCCAGTCAACGTGATCTCCACTAAATTTACCAAGAAGATAAAGCTAGCGCCTGACTTGGAGTACACGCAATAATTTGTCACTGCTGGCCCCAATAATACCATGCTATTGGGCATACTCTTCCCTTCCCATTTGAATTGGGAAGCTTATTTTATCAGCTCCTGCTGTGGCTTTTGACAACAATGCATATGATATGCTCATTGGCACCCAATTTATGATTGAATATGGGGGAATAATCAACATGAAGTAAGGTTTCCTCTTGTTGCTCAACTATGAAGTTCCCTTTTATTTTATCCAATAAAGAACCCAGAATGCACAAATACTCTTGCCTGGTCAAATACCCCTTTTCAGCTATAACCTTGCCTTATTCCACTTCTGGGCGCAACACAAAGAAATTTCCCAATTCAGTGGATGCTAGGTATGGTATCCCTTTCTATGCTGCCGATGAAGTCTTGATTAATCCTGGTAACAAAGAGTAGTTGACACTAAGATCACACTCCAAACCCCACACCATTGATTGTTGCACCTCATATGTATTGAGGGTGTTAGTCCCTTGGATCCTCGTGTATTGCCTGGGATACTAGACCCAGCCTACCAGAGGCCAATTACAATTATATTGGTAAACCTCACCAGCAAGGACATGATCATATGGAAACACCAGGAGATTGGAAGAGGCTTTCTACTCTCAGTAGAGGACATTAAACGTATCCACTCTGTTGGCTCTATGGAGATTTGGTCTTACCCATGGAAAACCTGGTGTGTACCTTTCCCAATGTTCATATTTTGGATAAGCTGACCCCAGTGGAGTTAGAAAAAGTTCATATTTTGTTAGCTGACTATAGTGACATATTCTCCAAATGGATACTGACTATATCCACATGAAGGGCTGGCGCCATTCCATTGATGTGGGTGATGCCCGCCCTATTAGGTCCAAACCTTATCATAAGTAAAGGTGGAGGAACAACAAATGAGGACGGAGCTCCAGCAGTTATTTGACACAGGGTTACTCGTTCCTTCACAAAACCCTTGGTCTTCACCTCTCTTACTAACTAAAAAGAAAACGGAGGTCATTGGATAGTTATGGATTACTGCAAGTTAAATAACCTCACAAAGAAGGTTAGCTATCCTATTTCCCACATTGATGACGCCCTGGCCCAACTCTCTGGCCCTAACTTCTTCACCGCCATGGACTTGTCTAGTGTAACAGACCAGAAAAACTCCAGTTCTGAACGCCATATAAATTTACATATTTTTTGGTGCACTGACAAGTAACCAAAGTGGCATAACCAAGTAGGGAGAGGTTTGGGCACTGACAAGCAGCCAAACATTCACCTTCATTGGTTGGTTATGTAAATCCTCTGTGTGGTTGGTCTGACCCAACCACGTGAAAGCTTCCTCAAAATGAAAACACCCAAAAAAGACCAAAAGTATGTGAGGTAGTCAAACCCAAAACATCCTTTATTTTTTCAGGAACATAAAAATGAAGGTGTCCGCCAACCAGAGCTTATCTGGAGAGCAACTGACAATGGTCCCCAGGAAGAAACATGCTAGGGTTAGAATTCCAAAGTGAACTTTGGAATGGGCAGGTGCACCTTATAAAGAAAGCGCTTCAGGGGCCTCACCCAAGTTATTGATTAGGCTCACACAAGCCTAATCTATGAATTGGGTGAGGCACAACCCAGCGCCCAAAATGGAAAACTAAAAATGTTTTTAAAACAATTTGACTTAAAAACCGAAATCCAAATATGAGTCAAAATGTACAATTAAGATGAATATTGATTGTTACATTACCTCCTGCTAGAGGAGGGCCCCTCCCCAAAGAGGTGCCCCACAGTGGAAGGCCACCGCAACTAAAGATTTTTGGGGAGAGTTACCTCGAGCCCAAGGAAAATTAGCCCAGATGCACTCTGGGCCCCTTGAAGGAAACACAATAAAGAGCGAATTGGGACTGGGCTGCCAGAATCAGCCCACCTGGCAGGAAGATGATTGCCCAGCACATGGATGCATTGCACCTCCCTCTCTCAAGCTCCCATTGTCAATGGTCTTCCCATCCCAACCGGGAAGGTACTTTCACCAAAGAAAATGTGAGAGAGGTGCACAGTGCAGCGTGGCTGGACATCTGCCCCTTTCTGGGTGGACCATCAATGGGTGAGGGAGCCCTGCTGGGACAGGTCCCCTTGGTGCTGCCAATCTCTGGTGAGCGGGAGGCCCCACTGGGAAATTAACTGATGGTCACTTTGAGTCCAAGGTTGGACATCAGTCACCAGCTCCCACTAGTGCTGGTTACTCAATAACTGGGACAAGTGACCACAGAGGTTGGCTAAACTGGGGATTGGGGCGTGCAGCACACATTAAATTTGAAATTCTTTAACAGACCAGAAAAACCTCAGTTCTGACCACCATATAAATTTACATATTTGTTTGGTGCACCAACAAGCAACCAAAGCGGCCTAACTGAGTAGGGAGAGGTTTGGGTACCGACAAGCATCCAAACATTCACCTCTCATTGGTTGGTTATGTAAATCCTCTTTGTGGTTGGTCTGACACAACCACGCAAAAGCTTCCTTGAAATGAAACACCTGAAAAAACCACAGGTATGTGAGGTATTCAAACCCCAAAACATCCTTTATTTTTATTCAGTAACATAAAAACGAAGGTGTCCGCCAACCAGACGCATCTGGGAGCAACTGACAATGCTCCCCAGGAAGGGACATGCTAAGGTTAGAATCCCAAAGTGTGCTTCAGAATGGGCAGGTGCGCCTTATAAAGGCAGCACTTTGGGGGCCTCACCTGATTTATTAATTAGGCTCACACAAGCCTGATCTACCACTTGGTTGAGGCACAACTCAGCGCCCAAAATGGCCAAACTAAAAATGTTTTTAAAACAATTTGACTCAAATTCGGAAAAAACAAATCCAAGTTGAAATATATGATTGAGACAATTCTCGATTGTTACAGCCAGTTGCTATTGGCAAATTGACCTTTCTCCTCAAGATCAAGAGAAATGCGCTCTTATTTGTAGCAAAGGTCTCTTACAACCCACACAATTGCCCCAAGGATTGTGCAATGCACCTGCCTCTTTTCAGCATGTGATGGATCACATATTGCAGGACTTCAAGTTAACTTGTGTCATCATATATATTGATGACATCACAATTTTCTCAAAAACCTTCAACTAAATCTTGATCATTTGTAGGAGGTGTTTCGATGGTTACATAAGTCTAATATTAAGTTGAATCCCTCAAAGTGTACCTTTTTCCAAAGGAAATTGTATTTCCTTATCACTTCATTTCCAAAGAAGGAATTCAACCCATGCAGGACAAGGTCAAATCCATCTCAAAATGCCTCCCCCAAAAATCTATGGAATATTCAGGTATTTCTAGGGATGATGGGATATTATTATCAGTTCATCCCTAAGTTCGCTCAACTCAGTGAGCCCCTTTTTAGGCTATTAACTAAGAGTATCCCTTTTTATTGGGGTGCTGAACAAAGGGCCACTTTTGTGATGAAGCGACTGCTACAACAACGTCTTATCCTACAGCACCCAGATTATAATAGACCGTTTATTGGTTACTGACACTTCAAACTACTCTATTGGGGCCATCTTAGCTCAATTGGATGAAAAAGGTGTTGATAGTCCAGTATCATCTTTCAGTAAGATGCTTTCAAAAGCAGAATGCAACTACAGCGTGAAAGAGAAGGAGTGCCGTGCTTTTTTGTTAGCTGTAAAACACTATTGCCTCTTCCTATATGAGACCACCTTCACTGTAATTATGGACCATGCTTCTTTAAAGTGGTTACAGAATATGAAGGATCCTACTGGCCAGTTAGCTCGCTGGGCTCTCAAGCTCCAGTATTATGATATGAAGATTGAACACCGTGCTGGAACCCATCGCTTGAATATTGATGGGTTAACTTGGTTATCAGTCCTTCACTTGGATAATAGTGAGGCGGAGAGTTTACATGACCTCTTAACGACCCCAGATAATGGGAGGATGAGGATGAGCCTGTTCAGAAAATGTTAGCCCAGCACTCCCATAACACCTAAGTGGATAATGAGAAGTTGTATAAGCAGGTGGGGACAAAATGGCTACCTTACCTTTAACCCTCAGAACGTGTACCTGCTATCCTAGAAGCTCATTTCACCCTAGGTCATGGAGGGGCATATAAAACTTATGATGGATTAAAGATCAGTTTTTTGGGATGGTATGATGGAATATATTGCTGACATCTTGGAAGCCTGCCTTACGTTTAAAAAGCAATTCAGTTTCAAGACTAGATACCAGTATCAACCAACTACCCCTCAACAACCATTCCATACCATCAGTTTGGATGTAGTAGTCCCCTTCTTCAGTATACTAGTGGAAACAGATTTATCCTAGTAGCTATTAAACACTTCAATAAGTGAGTAGAAGCCATGGATCTTCTTTCCTAAACGGCCAAGGCCATTGCCACCTTTTTACATCAACACATTTTCATGCATCACGGCTGCCCTCAAGTACTACTCTGTGGTAATGGTAAAACTTCACCTCCAAAGTAGTCAATGTCCTGGCCACATCTATGGGAGCACAATAACTTTCTCAGCTCCATATAACACCTCCGCCAATGATATAGTGGAAGGAGCATATGAACCTTGGTTTCCATTCTTCAAAAAATGGCCTCCTCTGATCCTCTTCACTGGGATCAATATCAACCCAGTGCTCTTATGGTTTACTGGATTAGCTATCATCAGATTCTAAAAATATTCTTCATTCTGTGTCTTGTATAGATGAGAACCAGGCATACCTGCTCTCTTAGCTAAAGATGTATTCTCATCTGGAGTTGAGGAACCTGAGAAAGTCATGAGAAGATTGGCTCAGTGCATGATCCAATTCCAATCCAAAGCTATGACCAATTTTGCAAAAACAGTGACAAAAGAAGGTAGGCTGCCAATGAGCTCTGAAACCCCTAAGACACATTCTAAGTGTCTGACATGGTATTGTACTACCTTAACTGCATCACTCCTAGTAGTGGTAATCTTGGATCAATTTGGGAGGATCCCTCCACTATCACCTATAAGAGAGGAAATAAGTTGTCGCGAAATCTACCTTGGGCTCCTCTAGTGTGCCAGGCCATCCAGTATGAAGACTGGTGGCCCTTTGCTATTTCACCTTCATTGGCGTACCAACCCCTATAAGTCCTGCGTCCAACCTACCAACTAACTCCAATGGCTTCGCCTTTAGCCCCAGGCGTCCTCAGCGTGTGCCCCAACAAGTCCTGCCCCCTTCCTGGACAGCTCAGGCACTCCCACGCTGCCCCACCCTTGTGACCCTTCACCAACCCATCTGGGCATGCCCCAGCGAGTCCATCCCCCTTCTTGGGCAGCTATGGCACCTCCCACGCTGCACCCCGCTAGGGTTGGTGGCTATGCAGCTCACCCATTGGTAGCCAACTGTCCAGGTTCCCACTGATTCCTCATAAGGAGGAGGTATGGGAGCTTGCAGCGCCAGCCACTCCAGGCGTGATCACCTACGCCTTTGGGGATCTCCTATACCATCTTCCCCACCCTTGTTGCATCAAGCTACCATAAAAAACAAGAAAGATGGCAAACGAGAGATGTTTATTAGGAGGGAATGAACGACTATTTATTATACTTTCAGGGCTACTGCGCCCAAGTGCTCTTTGGCCAATCATCTGCCAGAAAACCCATTGGCCTCTTGATTCAAATCTCTATCAGATTGTAAACTCTATTCATTCATACTAATAGCGATTCCCTCCAGATCTGCACACTGATCACCAAATATAAATTAGGTCAATCCATCCTCAGCATAAGTCGCTGGTCATTCATATATAAATTTGTATATAAATAAGACTTTCAAGCATCCTCAGCATGAGCCACCGGTGCTCTGAATTGGACGATGGAACCATTTTGGACGATTTGTAATGAATTTATCAGCTTTCTGCTGGAAACTTCCACAATGATCCTCAGATGGCATTTCAGCAGTGAACGCAGCTTCCATCAAACTTAAACTTGAACAATATATATAACATTAAATAGTATTTTACTAGGCAATTAGCTGGCAATTACTCCCAACTAACCAAAACTCCTAATTTGGATACTATAGGAAGGATTCATCTGGTTAAAAGACTGACACAAGTACTCCATCAAATCTCTAGCTACTGATATTATTATTTGCCAAAATTTTAACCAGATGGTATCCTCCAATTATTTAATGATATTTGGGATGATATGGCCAATCCCAGTGGAATGGCTACTGACTGAAATTTGTATGTTTTAATGTGATTGCTGATTCGTTGCTCCCCAATTTGAGTTGAGCCAAAATTAGTATTCTGCCAAGTTTGAAAATAGGTTTAAGTGGGGCCAATCAGTGGCCCCAATTCAGTATAAGGATCACTGGTGACTAATAAGCTGAGGATGATTCTTTTGATAACAGGTAGCGGAATCATTGTTTGACACCAACTGCCATTTGTGGGCTGATGTGGGATTTCTGGTGGAAAGCTGATGTATTCGCTTCAACCATCCATCTATGATTTTACTGCCTGTACTATTTATTTGATGTTGGCGGCTCCAGCAGTTATGAGTTTGAGGTGGCTGAGGTTGTTTCCAGTGCCTCATTTAGTATAATCAATTATCACCTGAATAAAGCAATTCCTAATCTAATCAACTGAGATAAGTCAAGAAGAGATATTAGTGAGATGCTGAGATATTCTGAGTCAAAGCAACTGACCAAAGTTGTTTCTGGCACATTATTGTCAACTTGAAGGTCAATCCCAAATTTGATATCTAATTATATTAATTATTTATATGGCTCACCGGCAATTTAAGGCCAAGTATGAGCTAAAACTAATTTGGACATTGGGAAGGATGGAGTGAGAGGGTCAACTCCAGGAAGAGAATAGTGTAGTAATAGAAGAAGAAGAGTGTTTGGCTGGAAGAACCAGCGGAAGAGCCAATAGGTTGGCGTTGGGCGCAGCAGTCCTTTTGTAAATAGTATAAATACCTGGCGCTTCCTTTTTCAATAAATATCTCCCTTTGCCCAATCTACCTTTTGTTATAAGTTTATAATTTATTTTATTAGTTAGGGATTAGGCTGAGGGATCCCCAAATAGCACAGGTGACACGCCAAGGGGTTAGCTGGTGCTTCTGGCCCCGATGCCTAAGGTAAAATGGCAAGGGCTGAAAAGTCTTCATACTGTTTAGCCTGCCAACTAGCAGAGCCCATAGTCGATTTTCCAACATCATTAATCAATTACATGGCCATTTTCTATGGCCCTATTCTCCACCTAACATTCTTGAGGGGGTGTTGTCAGATATTTGCCCTAACAGCTAAAAAATAAGAATGTTTTAGGTCAAATTCAGCCAAAAGGGGGAAATGTCAGCCATTTTTAATTTTCTGATGCTATTAAAAGTGATTTTCATAATAAATGAAAATGATGATATTGAGGATATTGTCTAAAAGACCCTGGCCAATTTTTAGTAGAACTCCATTAATCAGGGTAAGCCATCTTAAAACCTTCTTGAACACTAAATATAAACGCAAACAGTCAGATTACTCTGACCACACAATGGACCTTGGGGCAACCATTGGAAGGTACTCTTCCAACCATAACCAAGTCCTCAAAGTGCCTATGTGGGGACTCCCCTTTATAGGCTTGGCGGGGGTCCTCCAAGGTAAAATAATTTCTCAAATGGGGATAGGCTGAAGTTCATAAAATTTTTACCTTGTGGGTATGTTTTGGCAACTTATAATTTCCCTTCCATTGTTCCACTAACATGAAGCGAGTATCCCAAGTTTTGATATGCTGTTCCTTCATATTTTCTAATTCAGACTATGTTAAGCTATTCTGAACATATCCTCAAATTCCCCTTGACCCTTGAAATACTGTAGATACTGAATGGTCAAATTTTGAGGGGGACCAATTTTCCTTTTATTGTGTTCTTTATAAAATTTATAGAAATAAATTCAGTCATATTAAAGCTTTACATTTAACTTTACATTTATTTACAATCTTTTGTGGAAACCAGCAGATGTAAAGTACCAGCGAGCAAGAATTGGTTTGTTTCCTACACAGGGAATATGTCAATTTTTGGGGAAAAATGGCAGAATGCATAAATTTGGTTAGGCACAAGCATTCCTGAGTGATTTAACCAATTTAAACATTTGCTGACTGACAATATCTTTAGGCAATACTTCAGCTTTTTTGGGAGGGGCTTGAGTCTTTACCAGCTCCTTTTGGGATTTGTTTGAGGTAATTGGAGTAGGTTCTGCCAAGTTAGTGTTGCCTTGAGTAAATTGCAATATATTTAGCATTCAATTCACGTTTGGTCCATTGCAAATCCCATCAATCCCAGCAAACGTGCTGATAATTTTCCTTTAGTTTAGCTTTATCTAGACCTCCCACAAGTACAAATAACTTATGGTATTTATTTTCAATTTGAGTCTATTAATACATAAAAGGTATGCTCAAATAAAGCACATTTTATGTAAAAATAAATTTTTTGCTATATAAAGTATTACTATAAAAAAGTTAACTACTTTACCATACCTAAAATATCTATAGGGCATTCTTAGATTAACTTTTGCAAAAATTATTTTTTGTCTGTTCTTACTTCTAGCTTTTACAATGCATAAATTATTAATTTTAGATAATTTATACGTTTTACCTTGATATGAATTTAATAAACAGGTAACTTTTTCTCAAAATATCAAGTACAAAGATAATTCACTTAACTAATTTCTAGTTATAAGCTTTATCAAAGTTGCTTACATGACACCTGAAGATTATAAGTGCTGAAAAATTGACTATGGGCTCTGCTAGTTGGCAGGCTAACCAGTATGAAGACTGGTCAGCCCTTGCCATTTCACCTTAGGCAATGGGGCCAGCAGCACCGGCTAACCCCTTGGCATCTCACCTGCGCCATTTGGGGATCCCCTTAGCCTAAACTTCAACCAAAAAAATATATATAATAAACTTATAAACAAAGGTAGAATAGGCAAAGGGAGGGTTTATTGAAAGGGAAGCGCCAGGTATTTATACTATTTACAAAAGGGCTACAGTGCCCACTGCTGACCTATCAGATCTTCCATGGTTCTTCCAGACAACCAATCTTCTTCTTCTACATTATTCTCTTCCCTGGCATTGACCCTCTCACTCTGTCCTTCCTGATGTTTGAATTAGTTTTGGCTCATCCTCAGCCTTAAGTTGCCAGCGAGCCATATAAATAATTAATCTAATTAAATGTCCAATTTGGGTTTAACCTTTGAGTTGATATAAATGCACCAGAAACAACTTTGGTCACTTGCTTTAACTTGGAATATCTTGGCATCTCACCAACATCTCTTTTCATCTTATCTCAGTTGACTGATTAGGAATCACCTTATTCAGGCAATAATGATTATACTAAATAAGGCACCAGAAATAACTTTGGCCACCTCATACTCATAATTGTTGGATCCACCAACATTGGATTATCAAGCAGCGAATTCATAAATACTTAATTGAAGCAAATACATCAGCTTTCTGCCAGAAATCCCACAACAGACCATGAATGGCAGTTGGCATTGAACACTGATTTTGCTGACTGATATCAATTGGATCATTCTCAGCTATTAGTCACTGGTAATCCTTATACTAATTTGGGGCCACCAATTGGCCTCTCTCAAACTACTTTTAAACTCATTGGAATATTAATTTCAGCTCAACACAAATTGGGGAGCAACTAACCAACAATCATATTAAATTATATGAAATTCAGTCAATAAGCTATTCTATTGGGATTGGCCATTTCATCCCAAATAATGATTAATCATTGGAGGATTCCATCTGGTTAAAGTTCCAATATTTCCCCCACTTAACCAGATGGTAATCTCCTAATTCCAACCTCAGCGTGTGGGGTGGGCATCCAGGGCTTGCCCCTCCCCGCCACCAACATCTGCTGGAACCAAACCACAGTGGTGCATCTCTGCCACCTCTTCACCAACTGTTAGCTACTTCAGTACCAACCAGCAGACCCCCTGTAGTGAGCACCAATGTTAGAAAATTGACTATGGGCTCTGCTAGTTGGCAGGCTAACCAGTATGAAAACTGGTAAGCCCTTGCCATTTCACCTTAGGCAATGGGGCCAGCAGCACTGGCTAACCCCTTGGCATCTCACCTACACCATTTGGGGATTCCCTTAGCCTAAACTTCAACCAAGGAAATAAATAATAAACATATAAACAAAGGTAGAATTGGCAAAGGGAGATAATTATTGAAAGGGGAGCACCAGGTATCTATACTATTTACAAAAGGGCTACTGCGCCCACTGCCAACCTATTGGCTCTTCTGCTGGTTCTTTCAGCCAACCACTCTTCTTCTTCTATACTATTTTCTTCCCTGGTATTGACCCTCTCACTCTGTCCTTCCCCAATGTCCAAATTAGTTTTGGCTCATCCTTGGCCTTAAGTCACTGGTAAGCCATATAAATAATTAATCTAATTAAATATCAAATTTGGGTTCAACCTTTGAGTTGATATAAATGCACTGGAAACAAATTCAGGTCGCTTACTTTAACTTGGAATATCTCGTCATCTTGCTGACATCTCTTCTCATCTTATCTCAGTTGACTGATTAGGAATCACCTTATTCAGGGAATAATGATTATACTAAATGAAGCACCGGAAATAACTTCAGCTACCTCAAATTCATAATTGTTGGATCCACTAATATCAGATTATCAGGCAGCAAATTCATAGATGAATAATTGAATTGAATACCTTGGCTTTTTGCCAGAAATCCCACAACAGACCACAAATGGCAGTTGGCATCGAACACTGATTCTGCTGACTGATATCAATTGGATCATCCTCAGCTATTAGTCACTGGTGATCCTTATACTAATTTGGGGCCATTGATTGGCCCCACTTGAACCTACTTTTAAACTTGGCAGAATACTAATTTTAGCTCAACCCAAAAATGGGGAGCAACTAACCAGCAATCATATTAAATTATGCAAAATTCAGTCAATAGGCTATTCTGCCAGTATTGGCCATTTCATCACAAATAATGATTAATCATTGGAGTATTCCATCTGGTTAAAATTTTGTTAATAAGTACAATATTTTATTTTAGCACAGGGGCTGTATATATATATATTGCAGAACAACAAGTTGCAATGCTTTAGTTTATCAAATGAGGATCTATAATATGTAATTATCAACCATTAACTTTAAACTCTTTTAATTAAAGCTTAAATACATTATATAATTGTGATCATACAACCTTGCAAAATCCAGCATCCTATATAACTCAAAAACTTCTTATAATATATATGCTCAATACTTACTGATATTTGCATGTTTTAAAAATGTAGAATATCTAATTGTAATACTGGTATATATATATATTAAAATAGCACAATCAAATGAAATTTGTAATGTACACATATCGCTGATAAACATGATTTAAATTACCTAAGGCATCTTGTATAAAGCTAATAACAATTTTATACTAAATCAAATATCACTTTCATTGCGTGATAGTTATAGAAACTATTACCAGCAATAAAAACAGAGGAAATACCTTATATACAGTATATTGCACAGCAATTAGCATAAATTAGGTTTATGATTAGATAGAAATGTTAAGCTGCAGTAACACTGCATTAACTTATACCTTGTTGGACTCTCATAGCATCAATACCTTTTACTCTGAGTATTGTCTTATATGGCAGGTACCTTAAGGTATACGATAGATTTGTTTATATAGCTTGTCACATATGCTTCTACAAAATTTACTAAGCACAGTTAACAGAAGTAGATACAATTAGGAATCTTTAAAATTAAAAGTTTTAGTATAATAAACCTCATAATATCTATTTCCTCGAGGTGAGAGCTTTTACAAAGTTATATAAGTTATATTGTTTACTATAAACTGAAATAAGTGAGTTTAAGTAATCTTGGAAATTTACTTTATTGGAAAACAGACTCAAGAATATTATAAAATAATCTGTAAATTTTAGCTATTGCTAGAATATGATGTGATAAAGCTATTAAACTCTTATCAAAGTAGTATGTCAACGTACTTGTAAAATTATCATATATGAATTTAATACTTTTAGTCAACTTTAAAGATAAGATTAAAATAAAAATTTATACGAATATATAACTCAAAAAACTTACTATGACGGGCACGTGTAGTAACAAGAACGTTAATGTCTAGATTGTGCTTTTTCACATTATGGTCAATTGGATTTTGCCATATACTGCACCATTAAATCAGATGGCCAGGCCAATTAATTAATCTTCTTTACTCTTAAAATGACAAGCGTATTGAACGATAAATAATTCTAATATTATACTTGCGTTGCTCAACTCAAGATATATTTCCCAGAGGTTGCAAGCATATGCTTTAAACCAATTAGAAGTAGCTTGTCTTTCAACAAAAACTTTCTTAAAACTTCTAAGTTTGGAAGTATTAACCTGCATAACTTCTGATAGCAAGCAAGAACTTAGATGTTTTTTAATAATGTTTTTAAATGAAATAGAATTTGGAAACAGTAGCATTTGAAAGTTTTGGCTTGTCAATTCACCTGTGAACTTGTGCGTTTAAAGGATTTCAAAGTAAGTTTTGCAGACAAGAAAATATAAGCAAGAAAATAGCTCCTATAGTTGCCTTTAATCAATCTAGATTTTAAAATCAAGCTGCATTAAAGCTCTTGATAATTGATACTATCTAAGTTTTTTATTCTTTTCAACATCTGTAACCACTGGGGTTAAAGGGTTGGAAGAATCTTTGTTAGCATGAGAATGAGCCCAGTTCCAGTCACTACTAGTGAAGCTCCTAGCCACCACAGAAGATTTAAAGGTTCACTGAATAGAAATATTCCAAATGCTGCCTTTAAATACGCTAAGGTTAGTGATGGCCAAAGCAATATGTAGCCAGTGAAGCAATTATCAAAAGCCAACCCAGTAAAATTTCTAGGAGTTAATAAATAGATAAAGTTTTTATAGCGGACAACTAGCCATATGGTGAGTAGTCAAGCAAAAAAAACAAAAAAACATACATACAGGTCGAATTGATACCCTTCTCATTTCAAAGTCGGTTAAAAATTTGACTAACACGAGTCTCAAACTAACTTGATTTATGCTCTAGATTTAATCTGTTGCAACCCTCCATCAAAGTACAAAATCTTGTATCCATAATAGCCAAAATCACAAGCTCTCATACCACGCCAAAAATTAATAAAGTAACGAACCAACCTACCGTAACAAAGATGTTCGTCGTAAGATTAACAACCACGACGTTTATAGAATTCGACGACAGATCTAAAGCTTTGGTGTAATTCATCCACATCAGCCCATTAGTCAGTGCCATCGCGGCGAAAAAGCCCAACCGGAACGCTATATCCAGTCTAAGATCGAGAGAAGCGAGCCTTGAACCAAAGCTAAACTTATCTCCTTTGAAGAATTCAGCGGCCTTCTGAAAGTACAAAAAGGCTCTAGGATCGGCGGCAAGTTTTCCAAGGACACTGGAAAGACTCGCGTAGGTTCCGAGGCGATTGCGTAGTAGGTGAATCGACGGGGGGTTTGCTGAAGAGAAGTGAGTTCATCTTTCGGTTGGGGTTGATTCATTTTAAGCTCAATTGTAGGTACCTTGATAATGCTACGAAGCTTGGATCAAGCTGGCTAAAAAATATAAGCTTAAGAAAGGCTGCTTATTGATCTAGTTGTGTTAAGAGCTTTACCTTTGTTATAAAGATTTTATTGGTAAAAAGTTGAATTGATAACGAAGGGAATTATGTTAACCCAAAAACTAAAAGCTCTTTAGTCTACAAACAAATGCCAAAAGAAGCTAAAAAGGCTAAATTTGGTTTAAAAAGGTAAACAAAAAAATACTTTTCTTTTATATAAAAGTTTAGCATTTAATTAGAAGGCAGGACAAAAACTCTGCTAAATTTTTAAATAAAAGGCACTATTAATCAATGTTTCTCTTAAACTACAAAAGCTAGAAATTTGAAATTTGGCAAGGAGGTTCTGTTCAAAAATTTGTAGTTCAGTTAAGAAAGCGTTTACTTTAAGGATTTTTTGAGCATTTTAATATATGAAAAGGCAGTTTAAAATTTTACTTTAATAAAAAATTTATAATAAAATGATCAATTTTAAGAAAGTATTCTAAAAACAACAAACATATGTATATGAAATTTGGCATGTGTATGCAACTTGGGTGTCAGATTATCAAGTACGTAAAGTATTTTTTAGATTTAATTATAGCAACAAAAATTGCAAAAATATACAAGTCTTAGTATAGATAAAAAGCGGTGTGTGTAAGTATGTATGTAGGAGACATATTATTTCATATACAAATGAACCAAAAATCACTAAACTTGGCATAAAACTATAAAATTTGGGAATAGTAATTACCTATTTTTCAAGAAAGCTTTAAAAAAATTTAAAATTATATATAAGATCTGAAAAATATAGAATTTTAATAATAATTGCATATCATTTTGGCTAAGCGTTTTGGTATCTCTATATATTATTTCTCAAAAGTATTTTTTTAGTACTAGATGGTCCCAATCAAAAGTATTTTTTTGTTGGTATGAAATATCTTCCTTAATACTGTATCAAAATTAATGTTTGATATGCCATTTTGAAGATTATTTTTCCCTCTAATGATGAAAAATAAGTAAATTATTATTTTCATAGTAAAATAAAAGTTTTATAGGTAACAAGTGAAAGCCATATATGTTCTTGATGGTATTTGCTATATTGTTATGGCTGAACAGTTTGATATTCATTTGATTTGATATTTTAAATGGTTTTGTTAAGTGGTTAGTAGTCATTTAGCTAATTAGCAAGTTAGCTAATCAAAACTGAATCAAAGACAATTGATTTTACAAATACCTCCATAAGCATAATTGGCTCATCCCCCTTTTTCTCTCACAAATCACACTTTTAAATTGAAAAAAGATTAGTACAGCATAGAGAGAACATCCAACTGCCTGTAAAGTACTGCACCTATAGAGCAGTACACCACAGCCTTAACACTTAGCATAAATAGGTCTTTCTGCATGTCTGTTCAAAGCACAAAGAAACTGATGGCTGCTTGCACCAAATATGACCTTAATTATGAAGTATGCCAAGATAGATGCACCATCTGGATAACTTCCTGCCAACAAAGGCCCTAACAACAAATTAGCTATACAAACAACCAAAAAATGATTGAACTCAACTAAAAACCACAAAAATACAGTGACAAGTGTAGCAAATGCAACTGATTTCCCAGGATCAGTTTCCACTAAAAACCAGATGATTGATGCCACCCTTGGGGGTGAGAAGCAATGTGAGAATAGCAGCATTAGGGATATTCCCCACTGAACTTCAAATAGGTGAGGGGATCAGGGCCTTGCAGGGAAAAAACTTTTTTGAAAAAAAATAAAAACCCTATTAAAGTTTTGGTTGGATTAGATACTGAATCTGATTTGACCAGTGAAAGCCAAGGGCCCAGTTCATCTGGGCAACAACAAAAAATATTCACAACTGAGACAGAGAAAATATATAATGATACTCAAAATAATCCTCCAAAAAATATATCAGAGACCAGTCCTGATAATGACCAGTCAGGGGGAGAATAGTCCCCAACCATAATCAAATAGGCAAACTGAGCAAACTGTTGGGCAAAATCCCCAACAAATCCAAGTCACCAGCGGGGCAAAGTCAGCCCAGAATCAATTGAAAAATCAGAGCAAACTGTCAGGGATAATCCTCAATGAACCATCAGTCATAAACCTTGACAAATCCAAGTTGACAGCAGGGGCAAAATCAGCCCAGAATCAATTGGTAAATCAGAGTGAACTTTCAGGGATGATCTCTATTGGGGATGAAGGAGTATTGGGTACCAAATCCAAAGGATTGGACACCCGCAAAGGTTTATTGAAAAAAGTAAAAATACTACCAGAAGGGGCAGAAACCCTGACAGCAGTCAAGTTAGTGACCAGAGCCCAGTGAAGTACACCCCCATCCAGAAGGACATGTTAGCCCACTGTAGAGTGTCTTCATGTGAAATCAAGAAATGGGAGGCCCTACAGTTTCCTATATTCAACAGCAACACATTGGATCTCCAAAAACATTATATTGCCTATGGTGGCCATTTGGCATGAACACAAGTTTTCTGCTGGGGCAGCCAAACAATGGCTCAACACCCAAATATCACTAAAAATGGTGATACTCTTCAAGACATCACAGATCTGAACCAAAAATGTCCTTGAATGGATGAAACTCCCCTGAAGCCTAAAGTAATTTAAGCTGCAGTTTGAGAAGATTATAAGCTGGTGGATGTAAAAGGCTTGGATGGAAGATGGTATTGACCTCCTTAATGCAATAGAATACAATAAGTCCAGAATATCAGCAAGATTCTCCCAAGCATCAGGAGCTTAAGACTCACTCCAACAGAATTATATGACTATGCAAAATGTTTTCCAAATATTTCAACCACCCTCAAATGGGCCCAACATATCATTCCAGTTGACACTGCACTGGAATGGTATAACACCACATTCTCCCCAGAGGAGGCATTAATGTGGATTGCTCTGGGTTCAAGGCCACTGAGGCCCTATACTGGTCATACACCCAAATCCAGCTGGCCACCACATCTGATCTGATGAAGGTGGGCTGGACAAAGGAGAAGGCAGTGGAGTGGGGACCCTTCTGGTATTGGTCACTGGAAGAGGCTATTAACTGGTCCGCCAACAAGTTTACCCTATTAAAAAGGTACTGGTTCTGTGTGGGAGCCAGCATTGACCAAGTTTGTGAATGAGTGTATCTGGGAGTCACAAAACCCATCCACTTAACCCTTCAAGCTGACCTTTCCCCATTAAAAAGTGGAAACTCTGGCACAATGTCACAACAATAGCTGGAGCTGCAGACTGGGACACAGCAGGGTTCACCCCAGAATTAGCTCAATTGTGGATGGAACACAAGATTTCACCACAGGTGGCATCAGCAATGAAAGTGGTCATGACCCTGGACCTGGGCTAAGAATGGCTCAAAGTGGGGATCCAAATTGAAACCATCTGAGATTGGAAGTAATCCTTTCTGGAACTGACAGTAGCTGCCCCATATGCTGCTGAAGGCTTAGCCCCTTCCAAAGCTTTTCAGTGGTGCGAGGTGGGAGTTCTGGCCACCATGGCACAAATATTCACAGATGGTAGGTGGAACAGCATTACAGTAAGGGACTGGTGTCAGCATAGTGTGATTATGCTGGAGGCCCTCTCAAAATATCTGCACCCAACATGCAGCCCATCATCTGCCCTCAAATGGTAATGACTGGGATTTTCGCTGAAGGATGCCCTCAAGTGGAAAAACCTTGAGATTGGAGCACAAATGGCTAGGAGCATTAACTGCTGCAGTATCAGCATATGCCATATAGAAGCATTCCTCAATCGAGGATTTAGCCTCAATGAGTCAGTAAGCTGGATAATGAAGGGGAAACCCCCCATTGAAGTACCTAAGCCTAGCATGAAATCAAAGTTGTACAGCACAGTGGCATCCCATACTGACAATAACACATGGAATGGGGCCAGAAGCCATATCAAATACATCCACCGACTAACCAGTGGAGGCTTCACAGACTGCCAAGCGCCTAAGTCATATCTAAAGGATGCAATCCAAATCCACCTGCAGCTGATGGTGGAGGAGGAGTGGTCCAAACTGATAATGGTGATTTATCAGGAGCTCAATGAGTTGCTAGCAGAAGATGACTTTGACCACCACTGGGTACCCAGATGGGGCTATATAGATATCATAATCCATGGTAAATTGGATCATAAAAAACTCCTTGAGATTGGAATCAAGTATAAGAGAGTGTCGCGATTCTGATATGACTGAACAATAATCCTGGGACAGTTAGGGCGGGTTGAGATGAATCTGCCAACATGAGATAGTTACAATTATTTGAGTGCCTCGAGATGAGGCAAGATTGGGATTTAATGGATTAATTATTAGATTTTCTTAAAATAAGGCGATGTTGATAATTGACAATTACAATTTAAATCGCCTACAATTAAGGTGATAGTAAATTTGAGAATAACCAGCCGAAATAAGGAGAATTGGTGGAACTGAATAGTCTAAGCAATGAGTGTGGTATCATCCAAGCCACTGTAATATAAGCGAGATGGGCGATTAAAAGGTCTTGTTGGTTAATAGGAAGAAAAAGAAAAGATAGAGAGGATCCTAGGAGATTGATATATTTAAATAAAGTATTGTAGTGGGAGCAAGTGCCCCCATAGTTATTATTTTAAACATTTATTTTGTTGTTACCAAAGGCCACAATCGTTAAATCATTGGTCTTATTGCTCAGTGGGCTAAACCCTGTGCAAACCTCTTGCGGCTTATCTCCAGGATTTTGCCAAATTACAACAGTGGTGCTCACTACAGGGGGCCCATTGATCATTAATAAAATAATAAAATTCAAGTTGACTGCTATGTCTCACCTAGGTTGCTTTGAAAAGAAATCTGCATGACACAATAGGACCATTGCATATGAGGAGTTGAAACTTGCATTGGACACAGTGCTCAAAAGACAAGATGAGCTGCTCCAGAAAGTCTGCTGTGCTCAGCTGCCGCCTTTTGATCGCAAAGGCAATATTCATGGATTCTTTTGACAATTTGAGTTTGCAACTGAAGGTGCCTCATACTGGCGCAGGGCAAAACTGTTAATCTCCACCTTAGATGTCAGAAGTGCAGATCAAGTTGTTTTTACCTTTCAGACAGTTCCATTACTTACCAAGAAGTCAAGGAGATGGTGATACAGTTGTTTGGCAGAAAAGCAAAGATGTCTCAGCGGAAAGCCAAGTCTCTGACCATCAGGTTTCAACGAAATGAGAGTCTCACCGCATTTGCTGAGCGGTTTATGATGGGAAGCACATGTGTTGATTGGGGCTGGGATTCTAGCTGAAGCTGATGTATGCATTGCAATGGCCTCTGCGGTGAAGCCATATCCTGAGCTGTACAATGTTATGGCCTCATTGTTAGAGGATGATGTACCTCTTCTTAAACTTGTTCAGTTTGTATGCAGTTAGCTGTAAATTTCCCTCCACCCAATATTGAGCAGATTCCTACTGTCGCTGAGGCCTACCCTAACCATGGGGAGGAAAGCAACCAGTCAATGCAGATCATGCCAGGCTACTCCCCGCAGCTCACCATCTGTCCCATAACTGCTGAGCAACAACTGCCCAACTACCACTTTGACCCTAACTACGCTGATTGACAGCAGGCAGTCTACCAATGTGGGTCTGGTTATGCCAATCATCTTTGGAATAACTTTCCAAGTGGGCCAACTTATATTAAGCACAGACGTAGGCCCTATGGAGTAAGTTGCTTTAATTGCAGTTGCACCAGGCACATGGGATGATGGTGCCCCAATTGACAGATCCCTTGACATACAACAGGATCAAGGTTATCAGGGAAAAGTCAGAGCGGAGTAGAGATGGGACTCTCTACTTCTGCTATCTTGAAGTCATATTTCCCCCCTGAATCCATTGTATTGAAGGAAGTAGAAGCCTCCCAATATGATGATACATTCCTCTACCAACAGCCAGTTGGGGGAGTAAATGTGCTGACCCAAGCACAATTCAAAAATATGGCTGACCCAGGGTTTCTGGAGCAGCCAAAGCCTTACGCTTGCCAAATGTTTGACCAAAATCTGTCAGACCAGCTAGAACCATCTGCGGATGCGTTGTCTCTAAGAGAAGTAGAGGTCTCCTTTCCAGTGGATGCTATTATAGCAGGATACCCTAAAGTTGGTGCAGGTATTATAGGTTTCCTGGGAAAACGTGAACTGCTGAATGTACATGTAGTAAATAACAGGCATTCATCATACTTGGAGTGCACTTACTGTGATGTGGTGGTAGCCAAAACCCGCGTACAAGCTATAATTGATATGGGCGCTCCTGTTAACATTGTCTCCACTAAGCTGGTGGCAAAGTTAGATTTAAAACCCAACATAGAACACCAGATGGTGTATGGGACCTCAGGAATGGAAACCACGGTCTCTGAGGGAGCGTATAGCGCACTTCCTTTGCAGTTTGGATCTGTTGTTATTATGGCCCCGGTGGTAGTATTACCAAATAGCAACTATGATCTGCTGATTGGGACTGCATTTATGTGACACTATGGGGCTGTCGTTGACATGATGGAAGAGACTCTAGCCATCCTGGGACAACGGATTCCCATCTATTTTACTTCCAGGGGAGTGCCAGATGACCCAATCCGCTCTAGTCAAATTAATCTTGCCTATAGCGATGGTGTGATACCTGTAAAATATTGGCAGATGAAGCGGAAGACCTGAATGCTCCCAACCCAGATTTATGAGTACAAAGAGATTCCGCTACGAGCTGCAAACGCTTTTACTATCCCTTCTGGGCATCAGGTCATAATTGGAACAGAGCTTGAAATTGATATACCGGGCAGTCTGTATGGAGAGGTTGTGGGGCCCTATCAACAATCATGACTCAAACCTCATGTGGCTCCTGGGTTACTGTTACCCAGGCAGGGGGAAGTAAAAGTGTTGGTAGCAAATCTGCAAAAGGAAGTGATGAAGGTTCAGCGGCACCAAGTGGTAGCTTACCTGCATTTGATCCCAATCAATGAGGTCCACCATATACATGACTTTGGTTCATGGGAAGATCTCAGCTTGCCTTTAAAAACCACCTTCAGCGTAATGACTGTGGTTCCTCAGGAGGCGCTCACTGGTCTATCAGAGGATCAGAAGGACAGGGTGATGGATCTGTTCAAAAAATATCGTAGCATCTTTGCAGCTGATGATCATGACTTGGGTTGTGCTCACGGGGTTGTGCATCAGGTGGACACGGGAGACCACCCCCTATCAGGTCACAGCCTATCCATCACTCAAAGGCAGCGGAAGAAGTTGTGTCTGCAGAAATAGATACATTGGTGGAACAGGGAATGTTGGAGCCATCAAAAAGTCCTTGGGCATCCCCAGTACTAATTGTCAAAAAGAAAGATGGCTCCAATTGAGTAGTAATCAATTATTGGAAGCTTAACAGCATTACAAAAAAAGATTCATACCCTCTTCCACAAATCAATGATGCGTTAGATCAGTTAGGTGGGGCCAAGTATTTCTCTGCTATGGACTTGATATTGGGGTACTGGCAGATAGAGTTGCCCATGGTGGAACAAGAAAAATGCGCTATAATCACCTCAAAAGGATTGTTCCAGCCTACACGTATGCCACAGGGTTTGTGCAATGCTCCCACTACATTCCAGCGGGCTATGGATACTATTTTGGGTGACCTAAAGCTGTCTTGCGTTCTTGTCTACCTTGACAATATCAATGTGTTTTTGTGAACATTCACGGAGCATCTTGGACACCTGGAGCAAGTGTTCCGCCGCCTGGCTGATGCTAATATTAAGATTAAGCCCCAAAAGTGCCACTTTTTTAAGGAACAATTGGAATATCTCAGCTTTGTGGTAGACTCCAAAGGGCTTAGCCCTCAGCCAGCCAAGGTGGAAGCCATCCGCAAGATGACTCAGCCAAGCAATAAGCGGGATATCCAGGTGTTCTTGGGGATGATTGGTTACTACCAGCGGTTCATTCCCAACTTCAGCTGTATCAGGGCTCCACTCTTTGAGCTACTTAAGAAAAATGCTGTCTTCAACTGGACAGATTGATGTCAAACCACTTTTGATGTATTACAAACCGCGTTGGCTAGCGCACCTGTTTTGCAATACCCCAATTTTGAAAAAGAGTTTATTGTGCAAACAGATGCTTCACTTTCTGCTGTAGGGGCTGTGTTATCCCAAAAGAACGATGATGGTGTGGAGCACCCCATTGCATATTGTAGCCGCAGTTTAACTGGGCCTGAACGGAATTACACCATGACTGAGAGGGAGTGTTTAGCAGTAATCTATGCATATAAGCAATTCTGGGTCTACCTTCACGGGGTGAAATTCAAAGTGGTAACAGATCATGCCTCCTTGCGCTGGCTACAGAATCTGTGGGAACCTGAAGGGCAGCTTGCGCAATGGGCTTTGAAGCTCCAAGCATATGATTTTGAGATCATGCATCAACCTGGGGCAAAGCATCAGAATGCTTACTGTCTTTCCCAATTACCCATGATTGCCATTACAGCAGATGTGGCAGACATAATGTATGAAAAAATGATTGTGGGCAAATATCAAGATGAGCCACTGTCCATGATCAAAGTATTAGATGGGCTTAGGCAGGATACCTTCTTGTGCGATGGGGAATTATATAAGCGGATTGGGGAATCAACGCTGAGTTTCCCAAAACCCTCTTCATGGCCTGCAATAATTATGGATGCCCATAAAGCGGTAGGTCATGGAAAAAGGGGAGTTGAAAAAGATGCTGGAGTTCTTGCAACCCCACTACTATTGGGAAAGTATGCACTATGATGTGCTTGAGACAGTTGGTTGTTGCCATCAGTGCCAAGTGGAGAAGCCATACCACCGGAAGACCACCTACCAGCTAGTTAAGCCTCAGTTCTCATGGCATACAGTTTCATTAGATGTGGTGGGGCCACTGCCAACTGGCGCAAACCGCTCCAAATATATAATAGTAGCCATTGACCATTTGACAAGATGGGTGGAAGTGAGGGCTATCAAGGATTTGGGGCTGTCACTACCGCCAAGTTCATCCTGGAGTGCGTCATACAGCACCATGGTTGTCCGCAATTTATCCTAATGGACAATGGAACCAATTTCACATCCCATATATTGGCCAAGTTGAACGAGCTCATGGCAATCCACGGGGCTTTAACTACCCCCTACCACCCTGAATCTAATGTTATGGTGGAACGGGTCAATGGGACCTTAGTAAATATTCTACGCAAGCTTGTAAATGAGCGGCCATCAGACTGGAGCACCCTTTTATCCACCGCTGTCTTTGCATACAATATCAGCTACCACTCAGCAACTGGTAAGAGTCCATTCCAATTGCTCTATGGACGACATCCAGTGCTGCCTGCATTGCTTTACTCCTGTATTGAGGATACTGGTGGAGTTGAACCCCACCAATATTTGTCTACCTTAACAAACACGCTGATCAAGCTCCAAACCAAGGCATATTCTACTAGTCTTGACAAAAAGATTTGGGATCATGCGGCTGACCAATGTAGATGCCGCAGTCTTCCACAGTTCAGGGTAGGGGAATTGGTCCTGTTTCATGACCAACATGGGTTTGGAAGAAGGAACAAGCTCGCCATCATATGGAGCAGACCATTAGAGATCATTGAGAAAACTGGGGTTGACGCCTACACCATTCAGGAACCTGTGGGGGTCAAATTATTAACTGGGTACACATGAAGTTTCTCCAACCATAAAAACAATAATAGCCTTATTGTCCAATCAAGGAGGGGGTAATGTCGCGATTCTAATATGACTGGATGATAATCCTGGGACAGTTAGGGCGGCTTGAGACAAATCTGCCAAAATGAGATAGTTACAATTATTTGAGTGCCTCGAGATGAGGCAAGGTTGGGATTTAATGGATTAATTATTGGATTGCTCGAAATAAGGTGTTGTCAACAATCAACAATTGCAATTTAAATTTCCTACAATTAAGGCAATAGCAAATTTGAGAATATTCAGCCAAAATAAGGAGAATTGGTGGAACCAAATAGTCCAAGCTATGAGAGTGGTATCATCCAAGCCACTGTAATATAAGCGAGATGGGCGATTAAAAGGTCTTGTTGGTTAATAGGAAGAAAAAGAGAAAGATAGGGAGGATCCTAGGAGATTGATATATTTAAATAAAGTATTGTAGTGGGAGCAAGTGCCCCCATAGTTATTATTTTAAACGTTTATTTTGTTGTTACCAAGGGCCACGATCATCATATTATTAGTCTTATTGCTCAGTGGGCTAAACCCTGTGCAAACCTCTTACGGCATATCTCCAGGATTCCACAGAATTTCAACAGGGATTCTATATGTGAATGGAACCAACTAGATATGCTAACTAAACCGTATGGTGGGTGACATTTTAAAACCTTCTGACCAATTGGGAGAGAGATTGGGTGCATGAAGCAATCCAGACCAGTCTATCATACTATGGGGAAGTACAATAGTTTTGGCAAGCTGGCGGTAATTACATTGCAAAGTGCCTTCACCTCCAAAAGTCAAAGCGCTTTATGAACTGGCCCTGTGGATGAAGCCAAATAAAATTGCCTTACCTTGATTCATCCACCTGCCCAGCCTAAGCAGAGTTATGTATGTCAAGCAGGAAGTTGCAAAGCAAGTAAGCCAGTTCTGTTACCAGACTGGCCATACATTGGCTCAATGCCACCATCACAAGGGTAAGACCCCTTGATAGTATGAATATGACCCCATTGGAGGGATCACAAAGGTTGGAGCCAAAACATTCCTTTGACCAAAAGCCAAATAATGGATCCTGCAGAACCTAACAGAGGTCACATACACAAAACGCCAACAGCAAGAGTTGGACCTCGCCCTAGGGAAGCTTGGAAATGAGAAGTGGCCAAGTGATCCAAAGTGGATGATGATCCCTTCATCAACCCAAACACCAAATTATACAAAACTGATGAAGGAATGATCCCTGAACCAATGGCACCATGCCCATCTTAAGAAAAATGGACGATCCTCAAGGAAGAATGATGGCAGAAGGCAAACTGAAAAAATTTCTAAGAAGGGATGGGCAGCACAAGATGCCAATAAATTGAAATCTAAGCCTGACAAGTCAAAAACAAATATGAATTCAACTCAGAAATTGTCAGAAAATAAATCTGAGGAGACTAGCAATTAAACAACCAAATTGACACGATTGGCAAAGTTGGCCAATTGTAATCAGACCAAAAAGGCCATATCCTTTGAAAAATCAAATGAAGGGGTGGGAATCTAATTGACGGATGGGGGGAATCTGCCATGCCGCCAGGAGGGACAATAGAGCACCTGGCTTTGGTAATTAAACCATCCCCATTGTCCATTGATAGAAGATGGGGATGGTGACTAAATTTCCGGTGCACAGGATGCCTGATAATATGATCCCAGTTCCGTCCAACTGACCCCAAAGGTTGACTAATACCCCCCACCCACTCTCAGCAACATTGACCATCAACAAGCAAACTCCCGTCTGTGACTCAAATCACAACCCTGAAAATATTAATCCTCATACCCATGGGTCAGGCAGTCAGAAATGGGGATTGTGACTACAAGTGCTTGGGGGATGGAGAGCATACAAATGAGAAGGCGGAAGTTACACCATTTCAAAACAAACAATAATATAAACATAATTTTAATATCAGAAACACAAGCAGGTTGCCAAAAGGAAATGGTGTCAAGCTTGATCTGTGATGTAAAGAATCACCTGAGGTCCCGCCAAATAGGCTATTAAGCGCTCTAATTGATCATGTGGCGATTGTCACTTTGAACAAGAACATAGACTTGGAATTTAGGGAGGAAACTCATGCCAGAAGGATCCTTATAGTGATCACTATGCATAGGGAAACTGGCAAGAGCATTAGATTTGTGGCAGCCTATGATCCGCTGAAGCCCTGCAAAAACCAAATATTTTGGGAATTTATATTGGAAGTACCAGCTGAAGCGATGACAGTTATAGCAGGAGACTTAATTTGTTAGATAAAAGTGAGTTGGGATAAGTTTCTGACAAGCAAAAGTCCCAACCAAAAGGCTGATTAAATGCTAGAATACCTAGTCATTTTGGGGATGTGCCTCACGATTGATGAGGAGGATGAAGACCCAGCCAACCTAACACAATAGACATACGACTCCGCTGGAAACCCACAGGCTGGTTTGCACCTGGATTATATACTGGTGTCATCTGACCTCAGGTCGCTGACATCCAACAGCAAAGTCAATATTAATGCTGAAAGCAACCACATGATCATCCACGTGGATATAAATCTGGAAGAACCCCCAAGGAACTGTGAATGGCAACTGGCACCAGCCACACTGAGGGACAGGGAATGGCGCCAAACAATTGAAGCCAGAATGGATTGATTGGTCACATATCTGGATCGTCACCCAGAGATAGACTCTCTGGAATGATGGATCCAGATCAAAGTGAAGATGAAGCATGATAGCATGAAGTTTGAAAAAGTGACAAGCTACAAGCGGACTGCCGCCATGAAACAGCTAACTGCACTGGAGAGATTGAATCTCAATCGTCAGGACAGCAAAGAATGGTGGAGTGAGTACCAAACAACACATAAAAGGTATTAGGCTTAATGGTGAAACAGGATTTGGAGTGATGGACCAACTCTACCTAACAATATCAGAGCTTAGTGGGGCGATGTCCAAAGAGGGCCTAGAAAACCTCAAGGAAATCTGAACCAAGGCTAGGATACAGGAAGTAGAGATGGCGGAAGGGGAAGTATCAATAGACATAGATATGATCAAGCGTGAGATCAAACGCTTCTACAGAAAACTATTCTGCCAACAAGTAATGAGCAAATCATCAATGGATGCCCTAATTGACCTGGCCAAGCCAGCACTTGGGGCCTGTATGCTGGAAAATATTGCTAACCTATTTGCAGAAATTTTGATCAATGAATTTAAGTGGAAGCTAAAAGAGTCACAGAGAATGAAGGTACCAGGCCCTGACATCATGTGTGCAGAGGTGTACAGTGAATTCAATGAATGCATCATGCTGGAACTAAAATCCCTATTTAATTACTGTTTGTGAAATGGACAGCAAATCCAGGAGATCAGGAGGCCTGAATTGTACTCTTGTACAAAATGGGGACTCTGGTGCCAACTATGGAACTGGCACCCAATCGCACTACTTAACACTAATTATAAGCTGCTAACGTGCATACTATAGAATCAACTGATGGCAATAGTACCGCACACACTCTATATGGCCCAAAATGGGTTTGAAAAGGGCTAGAGTATTTGAGATAGCATTTTTGCAGTTTAGAACATACTCTAAGATGTGTGGGGAATTGAGCAGGGATATATCATGTTCCTCAACATAGAAAAAGCATGTGATTGGGTATCATGGTCATTCCTACATGAGGCTTTAAAATCAGTCAGTATCCCCAAAACCTTTAGGTCATGGATAACAACACTGTACTTGGGCCTGGTAACCAAGGTGATAGTCGCAGATGGCGTAATCAACAGCATTCTGGTTGGACAGGGTCTCTGACAAGGCAATCCAATGTCACCAATTTTGTTAAATTTGCAGCTGACATCTTATTGGCGGTGGCAACACAAGACTCTGGGGCCTAGTCCACCCCAACTAAATGCCGCTAAATATACTGGTCTTCACTGACAACACAGTGGTAGGTATTAGCTTGCTGACTGATCTACAAGGCGCAGAGGAGCTACTGGATCTATACCAGTTAGCGTCATATGTGAAGATAAACTTTACAAAAACCTCTGTAATGAGGATCAGCATCCCAAACTTCAGACCACCGACCAACACAAAACTTATTATGAACTCCCAGACAATCTGATACCTGGGATACTCTTTAACAATAAGGGGCCAGCGGTACTGAAAATGGAGCAAGAGGTAAAATCAAGTCTATTGGTCTGAATGGCATGCTGGATAAATGCCAGACTATGCCTCAAGGAGAAAGTGCTGACAATCAACATATTCATTTATCAAAATTGTGGTATGTTGCTATGTGCTGCCAATGAGCCCAAACCTAGAAAAAAAATCAGGACAATGCTCTGAACCTTTCTATGGGTTAAGGCGAAAGTGGCTTTGTAGCACTAGAAACTCTTTCTAAACCAAAGTCTGAAGGAGTCATGGGACTTCTGGATTCTAAATCCCATGCTCAGTGGATCTGGGCGAAGTTGTTCCTTAAACTGACACAAACGCACATGCGCTGTCCAAACCTAGCTTGGAGCATGAATGGGCTAGAGATCAGGGCCAACAGGAGCCAGTATCACCCAGCTCACTATGCAAATGGATGGTGAGTCACCTGCAAATACCCTACCAAAAAGGCATCTCACATTATTGGCGACTGTGCAATTGGGCAGTGCGCCTGGGCTGCTGGTCATTTGAACTAGCAGATTGGGATGCTGACCAAATCCACAGGGATGTCAATGCCCATAATTCCGTATTGATTTTCATGATGATCTGGGAAGAATGAAATTGAATTGTCCACAAATACGCCACCAAGTCAAACAAAATCATCTACAAATGACCCTGATCAAAAATGGGGATCCGCTTTCAAAACCTGGGCACAACCCACCTGCTTGACCACGAATCTTGAATGACTGGGCAACCAAAGTCCACAACACCAACTACCAAATGAAGGAGCTGATTCCAGGCCTGAACCCCTGACTGGTAATGGTCAAGCAATGGTCTGTAATCTGGCGGTTCCTTCACTGCACATTTAATTCTAGTAAGCACAGTGGACTGGATTACCTGCACAAGGAGCGCTCTATATGTGCCAAACTGGAAGTAGATATTGCTCACTGATATTACAAATGCGCCATGTTCAAAAAATATTAGTCCACAATGTGCTACATCCTGTCAGGTAAACAATTATGATGTAAATGCATCTGTCACAGGACCTTTTTCACAAAAACCCTCAATCATTCCCAATCCAATTATGAGCATTTATCTACCATTATTGTTTATAGGTGATACATTTGGCTCTCATTTCCAAGAGTTTGTCCAAAGAGCTCCCTGATAATAAAGGTTTGGTGTTGAAGACCATTCAGATTATCTACAATCACTCTGATGGATCACAAAACCCTTGCGTCTAATCCCCAGGTGTTACAAAGCCATGCATTTGGATTTTCCTGCAAGATTGCTTGTCATACATAATGAAACAATGAATTGATTAAAGATCAAATGGCCTGTAAGACAACCAATGCTAAGACTGTGGCAAGAGATGGCAATCACTGATCAGCAATGGTTGGGGGTGCTAGGTCCCTAGCAGCCCAAATTCTGAGTCCTTTATCCTCAGCTGAATTTCATATGTTCCGCCCTCCCCTCTTACTTTCTTTTAATTTTTAAATAGAGTATGGAGTTTAAAAAGCAAAATCAGCTCAGCTTTTGGCTCTAAACTTAGATTTTAAAAAAGTCAGCTGTTCAAATTCTTGTGCAATCACTTTTTGTTAATTACTTTTTATCAATTAAACTATTTATATAGTTAAAGCTAATATTGCAAGTGTAAGTAAAACTTTAAAAACGATGAGATAATGTAGTGATCTCTATATATTATTTCTCAAATGTGTTTTTTTGTTAGTATGAATTATCTCTCTTAATACTGTATCAAAATTCATTTTTGATACACCATTTTGAAGATTATTTTTCTCTAAAGATGAAAAATAAGTAAATATTTTAGAGTAATGTTTTCACAAAAAATTACATTTTAAAGCTTACATTTTTAAAAATTCATATGTTTTGGAAATGGGTATATTGTTATGGCTAATCAATTCAATATTTTGTTGATTCAATAGTTTAAATAGTTTTTCCAGGTGGTTATGGTTTTGGGTTGATTAATAAGCTTGATGGTTTTAGCAAGCAGTTAGTGATTAGTTGATTTAATAAGTTAATTGGTTATTTCTGGGTGGTTGGTGGATTTTGATTGATTCGATTGGTTCAATTTTTTCAGGTAGGGGTTGATGTTATAATTTATTAGATAAGTTATTTGTTTTTGGCTGAGTGGTTGATAAATTTATACTTAATTAATATAATTAAATTTCTTGATTTTACTGATAGCCATCTACTAATTTAGTAAAAAATTGATTAGGATCTTCTGGTAAACTTTAAACCCACAAACAAATCTGTGCTAAATTGGGTATCAATAAGAACAAAAACTCATGTAAACAAATTTGTGATTTAGGTTTTCATAATGCTGCACAGAACAAAAGGGAGAACTTCTGGAAGACGTTCCAGACCATTGGAACATGTCATATAATGAAGAAGAAGAAATACTGAAAGTGACTAACAAAGCCAACTTTGACTTCAGCAAGGTAGAGAAGTTAAGCGCCAACGCAGACAAAACACATCCAATACTCAATGACAACAATTAGTGCAAGTTAACAACTTTTTTTCATCAACTTATTTAATTAATCTACATCAAAATTAAGTATAAGAAAAAGACTATATAAACTTCCAAAAACATGGTGTACTGCCCACCTTTTCCCTAAAGACAATAAAGTGCAAACATATAGTGTTGGTGAATGATTAAAAGTGCGTTTATTGCTCTGCAAGGTTGTTTGCAGGTGAGTTTAGTGATAATTCAGCTACCATGTGTTGCCACAAGGGAAAGGTTAAGTTAGTGCTCATTAATGTTTGTAAAGAACTTTGAAACCTCATAGACCAAATTGATGGCTTCACCAATAACTATTTAGGAAATACTAGGCAATCTACCAATGCTCTGACATTTGCTTCAATTCACATCAAATCAATTGCCTTTCTTGGCAGGGGTCCATATTGTTTTAAACTACATGTGCAGGTGTATCATATGGTAGGAAGTTTACAACCTCTTGCAGGAGTTGCACCATCTTACGCTGGCCTTTTTGTTGTAAATTTTGATATTGCATTGCAACATCATGTAATGAATGAAGCTAATATAAAATTTTGCAAAGAAATAATGGTTACATTGAAAACAATGTATAATACACATAATCCTTACGCACAGTTGTTTAAATATATAAAAGATTTGGATCAAACTACACTTTTAATTTCATCCACAATCTAGAACTACCAATGCATTTCATCCTGGAAGATTGAATTAACCTGCAGTCAGTGAGGTGACTGCTGTTTTTGCCACCAATGACGGAACTCAACCAGGCAATGTTTATTTTGTTATGTATTCTAAAACAACTGGTGCACTTACTAAAACATCTTACCTGAACCCCATTCTGATCCATTGTGCTATCCATTGCTTTTCCCATGTGGTGATTTTGGGAGAACTGTTGGTCAGCTACATGTTCAAGTTAATTGTACTGCATTGAGAACAGTCATAACTCAATTACAATGCTATTGATATCTTTTAGCAGTTAAAGATGGTTTTAGTTTACTTCATGCTTCTGGTAAATTATTTCTAACAATAAATTGTTGAGAGTTATGTCAAATTAGAAGGTTCCAGGTTAACATTTGTTCAAGACCATCAACAAGAACTAGAGCTGATAGTTACAAAGGTTTGATGGGCTTTCTTAACTCTGATGCTGAACAAAGAGGACCAGTTTATGGAATTTTAGTTGTTCTTCCTTCATCTTATATTGGCAGCTCTCAATATATGCGTAAAACTATCAAGATGTAATGGCTATTGTTGCCCATCTAAGAAAGCCTGATCTATTCCTTACAATTACTTGCAACCCCAAGTATATTGAAATTACCTCTCAATTGAACCTATATGAGAGTCTTCAACATAGACATGACTTAGTGTCTAGAGTTTTTTTATTTAAAATGCAAGCGTTATTAGATGATCTTTTAAAAACATGTACTAGGCATAGTAATTGGTTATGTTTGTTTAATTGAATTTCAAAAAAGAGGTCTTCCCCATGCACACATGCTGCTCATTATGTCTAATGAAGATAAATTACGTTCAGTTGGAGATGTAGACTCATTGATCTTGTGCAGAAATTCTATATAAGAAAACATATCCTCAACTTTTCAAAATTATTCAAGAATGCATAGTACATGAACCTTGAAGTATGATCAATCCAAACAGTCCATGGATGCAAGAACAAAAAATTTATTAAAAATACCCAAAAGATTTCAAATATAAAAACAAATTTATATGTTAATGGTTACTCTATCTATAGATGATGTGATAAAGGTGCTACAATGACAGTTCAATCATTTATTATTGTTAATAGGTTTGTTCCATATTATAGATTTCTCAGTAGAAAATATCGTTCCACACCAATCTCAAGCATTTTCCTTCAATCAAATATGTTAAATATTTGTACAAATATATGTATAAAGGACATAACTGTGCATCTTTACAATTACGTTCAGATTCTGAAGGTCAATAACAACTCATTGTTGATGAAGTGGACATCTTTTATCCTGTTGTTATGTGAGCCCACCAGAGGCTATGTGGCGATTACACAAACGTCAAATTTTCCACCAATCTCATAAAATTGAGCAACTTCCTATTCATATAACAGAAGAAAAAATGGTGTAATTTCATACTATATTCAAAGCTGATGCTAACCATGATAGAGTCTTTAAACTCATGGCATTTTTAAATTTTATCAATGAAAATATTGCCACCTGAAATTACCTTTATTACAAAATTTCAGAACATTTTGTGTGGTCAAATAGACGATGAAATATCTGCAAAAAAAACCAAGTGCTTTGGATGGATCTACACCTTCAATCCAGTCAACGTCAAAAAATATTACCTTCATGTACTACTTCTGCATGTCAAAGGACTGCAGTCATTTGACAATTTATATACAGTTGATGAAATTCTGTGCAACTCATTTCAAGAAGTTGCAGAAAAATTACATTTAGTCATTGGCAATGCTGAATGGAAAGAACATTTACAGGAGGCTTTCAGTTACAAAATTTCAATACAATTGAGATGTCTTTTTGCTATCATCTAAATATTCTGTTCTCAAAAACTTTTCTTTCTCGTTGCAAACACTTTTGCAACCCATTCAATTCAAGACTAAATCTAGTTTGATAATCTCATAGAGGGGATTAGTCTGCGCCCATGTCTGGGAGCAGTTGGGCAAGCAAGGCAAGAGGAGCAGGCGGAAGGCCCGCGGCCTCTAACGTTCGAAAACGCCCCAGAGAATCTGGCAGAATAGAAAAAAATCTAAAAAAACTGGCGGTCACAATTTCCCCGGAGATACTTGCATGGCAAGCACGATGCAACCAGTACATCAACACGCCACATTCCCAGCCACTTTTGTCGGTGGAATTCGGAGTCCGTGTGTATCTGGACATCCAAAAAATGGCCCTATGGGAAAAATTTTGTGAAGATGTACACAAAATTTTCCCAACCGCGGTGTATGTTGCACCTCACTCCATGTCGCGCGGCTGGCTGGACCTAGGTTTTGAAAGCAAAATAGCAGCAGACGAGGCTGCAGCGGTGCGCGTAGTGGTCAACCTCCCCGAAGGGCAACAGGTCATCGAAACTAAATGCACCAGATGGATAAAATCAAACCAAATTTTCCTCACATTTGACTTTTTGCCTACTACGGTAAAACGTGACATTTTGGAGCAACATTTGAAAGATGGTCTCGCCATATATGGCAAAATACAATCTTTCAAAATGCAATGTTTCACGCTGATGCCACACCTGTGCACTGGCAAAGCCATCGCAGTTCTGACCCCAACTGAGGAGATCGTGAAGGACCTAACCCAGATCCTGCACTCCACCTTTATTGACATCGCAGGGCACACCACCCACCCATTCCAGGTAACCGTGGACAGCGCGCCCCCCATTTTGCACCCACTGTGATGCATTCGGCCATAAGGCACATGCATGCCCCATCAAAGAAGGCGTTACATTCCAAGAGCACCCCTCGGTGGCCATGGCCAGCAGAGAGGCGCACTATGAACCAACCGCAAGCACCAAAGAGGCTTTCCCGTGGGGAGCACAAGGCTGCTACCTATTGGTAAAGCCCATCTCCCCGCAGGAGCAGAAGAAGGCCAAGCAGGCCCATAGGACCATGGCCAAGGAAGCGGCCAAGGTCACCACCACCATCCCACACTCACAACGCCAGGAGGACATGGAGACCTTCGCGGCAGAAGCAACTTGGGAATCCATCACCCAATCAGATTGGGAGGCCCAAGCTGAATGGGCCACTCAATCTGAGGATCTGATAGGAGATTTGATCTCACCCAATCGCTGCACCCAAGCCCCGGTTGAAACTGACTTGGGACCTATCCCAACCAAAAAATTTTTTTTGCCCCACTCGACGGTGCACCGAACTTATCCGCACCGCAAAAATTTGTCCAACGTCAGGAAAACAAAAAGCGAAGGCCAAAGCCAATGTGACTCTTTCCACAAAAATTAACAAAAACCCCAATAGCATTGCTGCTAATACCCACGCTGCTGTGAAAGCCCGTGGGGACCTGGAAGAGGCTGGTGGGCCAGGGGGCCCACCCCCTCGCACCTAAGGTGCAATGGGGGAAACCTTCACTCTAGGGACGCTGAATATCGCTGGACTCAAGGCCTCCCCATCCTGGGCTTGGAAACTGAGTTTTTTAAAAATAATTTACCCATGGATATCCTGGCCATCCAGGAAACCCACTGTCCACAAGGTTCCGAGGATGCTTGGAAAACAATGCTCCTACCATCCCTATCCTTTTGGTCGAAGCACTGTGGGGTGCTAATTCAGAAAAACAATTTTTCAAATTTACATCTCCAGAAACATTGCTAAATGACTGAGTGCTCGTTGTCACCTTCTCATGGGCTGATGTTGCACACACAATCGTCAACATTTATGCCCCAAACGGTGCACAAGAGCGTCAGGAATTTTTCTTATCGGTCAAATCCCTCCTGCTACCCCCAATTCTTTCCTAATTGGTGACATGAACTGTTGGCTAACCTCACCAATGGACCAGTGGCCGCCCTCACCCCACGCCCCTCAGGGTCATGTAGAACTATGCATTCTAAAAGCCACCCTTGGGTTAATGGATGCACTGCTGCGATATGCCCCACTGCTCGAAAACATGACGCGTCCCCACGTCCACAACAGCCAATTAAGGTCCATGACCCGCATTGACCTTATTCTAACGCCGGCGAAATTCCAACCCCACATCTCCCACTTCAAAACAACAAAAATGGAATTCTCCAACCACCGACTGGTCTTGATAACATACCACTTACCCGTCACAGTTGCAAAGGCCCCACATTGGTGCAAAATCCGCCCCCCAGAGCTAGCGTCGCCAGGATTTTCCATGTGGGTGGAAGAGGCAACTTTGGCAAAATTGTTTGTTGCACCGTTTTGCGCGGACCCCATTTCCACATGGGCAACTTTCAAAAAAGACACCATCTGCCACTATCGCCATCTCTCATCCAGAAGCTCACGAGCCACATCGGCGGTTATATTGCACGCTGGCGGAATTGGCCCACTTAGAGTCCAACATTCCAGCCTCAGGATATAGCCCTGCATGGGGCCAGAAGTGGGTGGAGGCAGCAGCCCACCTCAACGCACTTGAAAGGCAACACAAACATCGGGTTTGTGTCCAATACAGGGCCACATGCATCACTAAGGGCGACAAGTGCACTGCATACTTCTTCAAAAAAATTTTGCACCACGCCAGAGCGTGGCCTGCACACAGGTGCGAAGATCAGATAATTCTATCATGGACACACTGGCCGAAGTGGCAATCAATATGCAAAGATATTACTCTGAGTTATACTGAGCCAAACCAATTCAGCCAGCCAAAATGGCAGAATTTCTCGACAGAGCTCATATCCGCACCATTTTCTGATACCCGGAAATAATGAATTTAATTACTCCAAAACGAATTATGGACTACCATTTGTGGTGCACCAAACTAAAAAATGCCCAGGCCCAGATGGCATTCCATATGAGTTCTACAAAAAATATTTTAAATATATATCCCCATTGCTGCTAGCCTCACTCAACCAAAGCCTGTTGGAAATATGCCTCCTACCAGGAGGACATGAGGCTTTTACAGTCACACTCTTCAAGAAAGAGGATAGGCTAGACTTAGCCAACTGGCGCCCCATTTCTCTAACAAACACAGACACCAAAATTTTAACAAAAATCATGGCTAACCGTTTAGGGACTGTAGCATCTGCCACCATCTCTCCAGAACAATTTGGTTTCATCCCCAGAAGGTCAATTTGGGATAACGTGCACTCTGTGGCTAATGTGTGTCATTCCACAGCCTCTGGGGCACTTGTATTATTGGACCAACAAAAGGCCTATGATAGAGTAAACTGGGAATACCTTAGGGCCTGCCTCCAACAATTCCGCCTACCTCCCCGCTTCATTAACTGGGTGATGCTGCTCACGGAATCTGCAACAATGGCTGTGCGCGGCCCAGGTTTCCTAACGGAAGTAGTCCATCCTCAAAGGGGCCTGCGACAAGGGGACCCCCTGAGCCCACTCTTATACAACTTCAGCCTTGACCCACTACTGCGAAATGTGAATGCCCAACTCACTGGGGTCCATGTGCCAGGCCAAACCCCAGTCAAGATGATGGCATTTGCAGATGATTGCGTGGTGGGGGTGTCTAATAACAAAGATGCACGCGCGCTTGAAGCCCTCATCCAGGAATATTCCGGGTAAGCAACGCGGCACTGAACGCCTCCAAAACCGAAATCATCCTCCTTGGTCAGTTTCAGAACTGCTGGGCCCCAGCAAGTAGTTCCTAACCCGGCCCATCTGCTCGCCCACGTCCACGCCTTACTAACTCAAAACACACCGCTCCACTGGTTCTCCCTTTGTGCCACGACCTACCATAGGACCGGTACGCCATCTGGGCGTGTGGTTGGAGGCAGGTGGATACGCGTCAGCAGTAATGGAGTGCCATATACTGGACAACGTGACGAAGCGAATCGCCTCTCTCAGAGCCCACCCTACTACCCTCACTGGCAGGGTTGTTCTTGCCAACTCTATGCTCCTATCCAAAGTCTGGTTTGGAGCCCACGCCATCCCCTTCTCCCCAAGCTTCTTCAAATCCCTGTATGCTTTGCTACAAGGTTGGCTTTGGTCAGGCCGCCCTCCACCAGTATGGCTAGAGGTCATGTTTGGCCCTCATCATCATGGTGGCATGGGCCTACTTGACTTCAAAGCCCATGCCGCCAAGATCCTAGGCACCTGGATTGCGGCCGTCACTGCTCCTACACTCCCATCCCAACACTGGTCCCGCGCGGCCTGCTCCAACTTCTCCCGAGCCTTGGGCCTCAACAATCCATCAAACCCCCACTCCCTGCTGAAATACCTCGCATCACACACATCAGCCACAGGTCCTCACGGGACCAAAACCCACTACAAACGAATCCTACTCTCCATGCGAAGTGCATAGTGGAGAATTTGTATTAGTGGACATACAACCTGAAGAGGCCGCCCCTCTCCTCAGTTCACATAAGAGGTACAGGGGCTACCCATCCATGATGGCGTGATCACCATTCGACCCCAAGTCCTATCCAGGGTGGACTACCTGGACATGATGGACATCCCTTATTCCACTGAGACCCAAAAGACTATCTGGAAATACGCACACCATCCTCTGTTGCAGCATCAAGTCCGCTCCCATGTGGCGCTGCCTGAGGCGGGTGTATCGTACAGCTGAGTGCTCTAATGCTTTACACTCATCCTGTGTCGTGTGTGGCCAGTATGGAACGCTGTTTCACCGCCTGTAGAAGTGCCCCACCTCTAAAGTAATATGGCGCGAAGTCCAACGTCTGCTAGGCCAGGATCAAACACATCCCTTCAGTCTGTCAAGAGATATGTTTGCTTCATCACTGGCCTCCCCCCTCCCACCCTCCCTTCGTGCTCTGGTGGTTGCAATCGCCATGTGGACTATCCACACGATTGTCTTGGATGCCATCGCCGGATCCATCCCCACCCTCCCTGAAGCTGTCCACAGATTCCGGTCTCATTTGGTGGATCACTTTCAAGCGTGGATGTTTGGATATCTCCCACCACATCGCCGGCAGCTGGTCTCCTCCTGGTTCCCAGTCTGGTTCATCAAATAAGACCCCTTCCTCCACACGTGCTCAATAGTGGCTACGCCCCCTACACACGTTCCCTCCCCCTTCCCATAAGTGGCGTTCCCGCTGGCAACAAAAGATAGCATCGCTTCTCTGGGGTGCCTCACCTGGTACTAAGTTTTGTCTCATCTGAGTCATATTCGGAAGTGTCCGTCCCATGGTTGGCCTTCCCCGCAATAAATTTAAATTTAAATATTCTGTTCTCCTGCTAATATACCTGAGTTGTGAGCAAAATTTCAGAACACACTTTCAGAAGATTTTCAGAGACAGCACATGCCATCTGAAGCTTAAAACCTCACACTGCAAGATTTTGAAAATATTTTACATGGTTTATCTTGCAAACAATTTAAACTTCTGACTCCTAGCCTAACTGTCACAAAGCATACAAAAGAAGAAACCTACAACGTAGAAGAAGAAAGTACAAATGGCAAGGCAGCTTATGAAAAGACAAACCTAGAATAGAAGGCAATAGCTGAGGAAGTTTTACATGCAGTAAGAAATACAATTCTGAATTGTTACTTCATTGATGGACCAGGTAACTCCAGTAAAACGTTTTACAAAACATTTTGTCACATTTTGCAAGGTGAAAACAAGGTTGTTATACCAGTTGCATGGACAGGCATTTCTACCAATCTCCTACCAGGGGGATGCACATCACATATGATTTTCAAACTACCTGTACTCATATTGGACACATTGGCCTCATCAATTTGAACTCACACAAAGGATGCACAACTTCTTCATGACTCAGATCTCATTTACTTGGGATGAGATTTCAATGGTTCCTAAAGATGCACTAAGCATTGTCAATTGACTTTTAAAAGGACATTATGAATAATAATATTTCTTATGGAGGGAAATTAATTCTGTTTGGTGGAGATTTTTATCAGGTGTTACCCATTGTTAGACATGCCAATAGAACAGCCATCATTAAAAAAACAATTAAACAATTACCCTTATGGTCTCATATCAAAATTCAGAAGTTGACCAAAAATATGAGGGCAAATAATGATCCTGTTTTCACTGAATGGGTACTTAAATTGGATAACAGTAGCTTTCGAAGTTTAACAGATTATAAAAATGAAGTGATCAAAATTCCAAATCATTGTCATTGTAATTATGATAGTATTATTACCACCATATTTAATGCCACAGGGACCAATAAACAAAACATTTTGCAGTTTTTTTCAATGGAAATTTTAGTCTAAAAAATGATGATTGTACAAAAATTAATATATCATTTCCAGTTTGTTAGTTGGAGAGGAAAAATTTCTTCCATTCTGATTGTGTCCAACATAAAGAAACAGACAATGCTCAATTGTAACCCTTTAAATTCTTAAAGTCAGGGGATAATACCCCAGTGCTAGAATAGGGACCTCTACCACTTCCTCCCCAATTTTGATCCCAATAGTGAACTTTGGGTAGGGGACAATTATGACTGTGTTGGTGTTGCGCACCAATGCCCTGAACTGAGATAGCGAATAGCAAAGGCAGTCCATGGAGTTCCTGGCCTATCATACACCGCACATGGAGGTTTTCCAGGTTTTATCCTCCTTTCCCATTTTCTTCACTTCCCCTCATCAGTGCGGTATTGTCTTCAGGTCAGCCCACCTCAAATAAAATTTAAAATTTAAGTTCTTAAACTCTTTTAATCCATCTGGTTTACCACCTCATAAATTTAATTTTGAAGAAAAATGAAAACATAATGTTAATTAGAAATCTTCACGCTAAACAGGGATTAATTATTGGTACAAGGTTAGTGGTAACCCATTTAGGCAAGTACATCATTACTGCTAAAATTATTCACTCCAATAAAACTATGTTCACACCCCATATTAAACTTTACACCTTCTGATCCTACTGTGCCTTTCCAAAGGATAAGAAAAAAATTCCCCATAAAAGTTGCTTTCACTATGACCATTTAATAAAGCACAAGGTCAGATGCTTTAAATGGTAGAATTTTATTACCAGAACCTGTTTTTTGCATGAACAGTTATACATGGATTTTTCATGAATCCATATGTTTAAAGATATCTTTATTTGTGGTGAAGATTCATACAGGCAAAAAGTGAACAATGATCACATCTTAATCTCCAACATTGTTTTTTAAAGAAGTTTGTGAAATTAATTTAAAAAAAGCGTATATAATACTGTATATAATGTTAATATTATTTACATTAAAGTCTAGTTGTGCTACTATTTTTATAATAAAATTTATGGTGTGATAAACGTTTACGTTTATTTAAATCCAATTTATTATATTATGTAACTGACCACTAATGGTGCAAAGTATTTTCACAGGTCACCTAGTTATTCATTTAATTCAACAGGCTCATAAGTTTTGATAAGCAGTTGATAGAGTTTAGTTGCTTTATAGGTTCAACAATTGGTTTGGCTGAGTGATTGGTGGGCTTTGGTCAATTTGATGGGCTCAATGGTTTCATATAAGTGGTTGATGGTTTAAATTCAAAAGTTTTAAATGTTTTTCTGAATGGTGTTGGTTTTATATTAATTCAATAGATTTGATTTCTTCTTAAACTTATCAATAGGCATCTACCAATATAAGTCTAATCATTTAAGATCATCTGGTAAATTTTAAACTCATAATCAACGCTAGGTAAAATGGGCTACTGACAAGATAAAACTAACACTTTACAAAATAAAAAAATGTGTGCATGTATTTACATATCATAACCAATGATAAACATGCTGGTAAAAGTCTCCATGTGATTGCAATATATGCATCACCTAACCCAATTAAAACTGAGAATCCTGGAAGTTCTTATCAAAAATGAAAACTGATCCCACACCAGTTATTGCAGATAACTTGAACTGTTAGACAAATGCAAAGAGGGATATATTCCCAACCCACAAGTTTCTCTCGTATAATGGATGTAATGCTAGCATATCTTATAATATTGGGGATATGTTTACAATAGATGAAGAGGATGGTAACCCTGCAAACCTTACAAAGTGGGTTTATAATTCAACAATGAGCCAATACAAAGTTTCCATCTGGATTATGCCCTAGTCTCATCTGACCTCAATTAGTTTACTTCAAACTGTGAGGTCTCAATAATGTGGAGAATTGCTATATGATCATTCAGGTTGTCATCAATCTGAGTGTCATCCTGACACCTAAGGAGTGGAAGATCTCTCCTTATGGGAGCTAGATAAGGTGATATGGGGCCTCCTCATGATGCAACTGGGGAAAGCTCATGGAAATGGGTGAGTAGCTAACACCAGAACCTAGAGAGGCACATGGGTCAGGTCCTGTAGCAGCCTGAAAGAAGGGTAAAATGATAGTGATAAATGTTTAGCCTGTTCTTGTGAGTGTCTACCATTCCTGAGAAGAGAATATGTGCAGAAAGGGGGAGTACAAGTCAGACAGGCGCCTGTCAAACAGCTTGTCCATGAGCTGGGGTTGTGCAGGTGTGAACCCCAGGACAAGGGAGGGGCTATCCTGGTTGGCTGCACTTCAATGCACCTGCCTACAATAAAAGCTTCAGTTTGCTGAGTTAGCCTGAAGCTTGGCTATCTGCCAGTTTGGTCAGCATTAGCTGGCTGGTGGCAAAAGTGATCATGCAAGAAAATTGCATATGATCTGAAAGGCGTCCAAGGCTTTCTGGACAAAAAAGGGCCGGAGAGCACAGCTCCACTAAAAATCAGATGACAAAGGGGATGGCTTTGGCTTCTCACTTGTAATCCCAGGGGAGTGTCCCTTCCACTTAGACTAGGTGGTGTTCCCAATCCCATCCAAAAATGGTCTGAGAAGGCCAGATACTCCTCTCATTTCCCAGGGCAACCTCGCCCATATGGTGGACAAGCAGCAGGCAACAGCTTACCTTCTGAGGACCCTGCCACCTATCCCAGTATCAACCTAAGAAGAATTGGTGCTTCAAATTTAGGAATTTTGTGTCAAGCTATTGGAGAGTCAGAATTCTTATGGGGTGAAAGGTTTGAATTAAGTTGAGGGCAACAAGCCTTTGGAATCAAGGCCTAAGAGCACCAAATAATTGGAAACAAGGTCCAATGAGTGTGCCTTTGATAAAGAAAGTATTTATTGTCAAATCTTTGGTGGAACTCACCAATAGCATTTGGGCCTTTGTTGGCAGTTGCTGCCAGTTTGGACCCCCCCCCAAAAAAATATCAAAACCCTCATCTGATATCTCTTTCTGCTAAGCATCACTTTTCAAAAATCAATTCAGCCTGAAATTTAGCTCCACTAAAGAGATTTACGAAAACTATTAGCAAATATGGTGGGAAACCCCGCAAAAGAACCCGCAGGCTATGCCAAACGAGCCAGCACCACCCCCAAACGAAGCAACCCTCGGTTACCCACCTCAGGGTCAACCAGAATCACCCGCTCTCAAGCAGCAGCCATGAAAGCAGGCACCACCCCCCAACCTGGAGCTACTCCAACTAGCGCCAGTTCACCTGATCGCACTTCTGCAACCTGCACGCCTAACATCTCTGTGTGCGCTGCCTCCCACCAACCCGCTGGGCCCCCTCCAACCAAGGAGGCCATCACCCACGCTGTTTTAATGGCGTCTGCTCAGTTGAATGCAACTCAGCCTATCCAGACATTCACCTCCCCCATTGTGTTAGCTAATTCAGCCCCATCTATTATTGCTGACGCCGTGTTTCTGGCTCCCTCCATGAGGGGCGATACCCAGCTACCTGGCCCCCAAATCCTCAGATGTAAGGTTGGATTAGCCGCACATTCTGGTTCACTAAGCACCAAATTGGGACAATCTACTCTTCCCAATGAGGATTCAAATGGTTCGGATTTTGAAAACTTCACACCAGTTCCAATCTCACCCGTCCCATTTAAACCCCATAATCGGCACTTCTCAAGTCGGCACTTTATCTCAATATGCTGAAAACGACCAATTCACCAATCAGCCAATGAGTTTTGCCCACGAAATCACAGCAAATACTCAGGCTGAATTTACCCAAATAGATTGGGATGGTGATGAAACATCGCCCTCCTCCCAATTGGCTGGAGTTAATTCCAATCTGGATGGGACTCCCCAATTTAGCGAGGCCCAACAATCACCTGGCACCCAAACCCTCAGATGTAAGGTTGGATTAGCCGCACATTCTGGTTCACTAAGCACCAAATTGGGACAATCTACTCTTCCCAATGGGGATTTAAATGGTTCAGATTTTGGAACTTCACACCAGTTCCAATCTCACCCATCCCATTTAAACCCCATAATCGGCAATTCTCAAGTCGGCACTTTTTCTCAATATTCTGAAAACGACCAATTCACCAATCAGCCAGTGAGTTTTGCCCACGAAATCACAGCAAATACTCAGGCTGAATTTACCCAAATAGATTGGGATGGTGATGAAACATCTCCCTCCTCCCAACTGGCTGTAGTTAATTCCAATCTGGATGGGCCTCCCCAATTTAGCGAGGCCCAACAAACCGCCCCTCAATTTAATATGACGCCAGCAACTGCTGTAACATTCCAGAAACAAGGGAACTCTGCAAACTTGTCCAAACCACCAGCTCACACTCAACCTGCAATTGCAGCACAAAGCAAACACAAAAGTACCAAAGGAGCCACTGGGGCGTGGTAAAAACCTCTGGCACTAACGCTACCCAAAGCTGATCCCCGTGAAGTGGTGTTTATTGCTGATGTTAAGAAGAAATGGGCCGAAACTAGAGCGCAAAAAGCTTTACCTCGCTCAACCCTCTCCCACGCAATTCGCCTTTATTATGGGCATAACCCTGTTGAATTCTATACAGAGGATTACTTCTCATACTTTGCAGCGATTGCGGAGACATTCCCTATTAGCACCAACATCCATGAATCAGTGGAGGGCCACTACATCGATGTGGGCTTCACTGAAGCTGCCCTTGCTGACCATGCTGCCACCCTCCAGGTCATTATTCCACGCGGATCTCTTCACATCTCCCGCACACGCTCTCACCTGGAAAAAATTTCATGGGTTACTTTTTCCAACCTACCAACGACTGTTGATCCTGAGTCTCTTAAACTGGCACTCCATCATGGTTTAATGGAGTTTGGGTCTGTTCTTTCAGTGGACTTTAGCGTCCCCTCTTACTATGCTCCCACTCAAAGAGCTCGCACTGCTAGGGCGTCGTTCATCCCCTCCCCCACTGTATCCCGCAACATTGAGGTTATTCCTCGTGTGGCGGTAGTTGGGGCATGCCCTGAGATCTTTTTTGTCGACCCTGATCAGGCGCGCCCCCGGTGTTCATGGTGTAACGCCCTTGGACACTTGTATAGTGGCTGCACAGCTCGAAAACAAGCCCTCTTAGCCACCACCCAGGGGCCTAAACCAGGCCAAAAACGATCCCACGTGGCTGCAGCAGCAATTCTACAACCCACACAATGGGTTCCCGTTCAAGACCTGTCCCCTGAGGCCTTACGCCTAGCAGTTGAAACAGCTAACCCCACTATTGGTATGGGATACCTTCGAGCTCATGCCCCCCTTCCAATGGGCACCCCCTCCAATCTCCCAGAGTCAACTCCCTCTCTCACCAAGCGCAAGGCATCTCCCACAGGGTGCCCCTCGTCAGCCACTCCCATTCAGGGCTCCGCGGCACCCCCACCAACCTCCACCAGCGATTTATCAGCATCAACCCTCAGCTCCCAATGGAGCTATGCCTACCAGCATGGACTGGCAACTCGCGGCCTGCGGTAGAAGTGCCACCTCAAAGAGTCCTACCCCAACCCCACAATCCATTTCGCGCGGATCCTTTGCAGTGTTGGAGGAAGTGAATATGGACTCAGACTCATCAAATGGGGACACCGCGGAGGTCACCATTGAGCACCCTCAGGTCCTTCCCCTGCAACGGAGTGGGGGCAGCATCCTAGGCTGGCTTACTGGGTCCTCCGCCCCCCCACCCTCTCCTTCCCCTCAGAACCCTCGACGCTCCTCACGGATTGCAGCTAATAGTCAAGCTAAAGGACTCAAAACTAGCCGCCTCACAGCAGCAGGTTTAAGCGCTGGCAACCCCCCAGGACATGGAGGGGAACAGCTATGAGTCCCCATGGCAGCACCCTGGCCCTGCAATCCATCAACGCAAATGGGTTGCAGGACTTTAAGCGGAGAGCCCGCCTCCTCCGAAACTTCAGGTCAGCACAAATTGACATCGCTGCTGTCCAGGAGCCCCATATCCTCCCCCACGAACAATCTGCTTGGAATGAACAGTTTGGAGGCAACTCCTTCTGGACAAACCATGCCGCCCTAATTGTTTTGAATCCCCGGGTTAAAACCCATTCTTTTTCACAATATCTAGGTGGCCGCCTCATACTGGCCAAACTCACCACTCCTGACTTCTCCTTCTTCGCTGCAAACATCTACCTGCCTAATGCAGGTCAGGAGCAAAATCGGCTCTTGGAAGAGCTCCTCCAACTCAATCTCCCACGGAATACAGTCCTCTTAGGAGATTTCAACACAACCATAAGTCGCGTCCGTGACTATTACCCCCCTGCAGCAAAGGAACGCCCTGGTCAAGTCGCCTCCAGGATTTCCTTCGCCTGAGTGGCTTTATAGATGCGCTTCCACCCTCCGCGTCTGGCCTAGGTTGCATGACTAGGATCCAGTATGATGGAGGAGCTTTCCAGTCAGCGTCACGCATAGATATGGCACTGATTGGCCCCCTGCTAATTGGCCGCGTCTCCTCTCCCATCTCTCGTGACAACCATCTGAGTGATCACAGGTCACTCACCGTTGTCCTCACCACCACACTTAGACCGTCACGTAGGTTCTGGCCTAGGGTTGCCCCAGCTCTTCTCAACAGCCCCTTCACTAAGGAGAAGCTGTCTATGACCATCCGGGAGACTCTCACCTCCCCCCACCCCACCTGCTTGACCACAAGGCTAAATGGGCGGTGACCAAGGAGGGCATCACCCGCGTTGCTTACAACTGTGCCAAAGCCCAGATGACTGCAGCTCGCGCCAGAGTCAAAAGGGCGGAAGCCAGAATCAGACATCTAGAGCGAAACTGCCAGCCTTCGCCCTCTCCCAGATGGTTGGAAGACTGGGAAGCGGCGCAGGAAGCACTCCGCTTGGAGCTCACACTGCAGGAAGAACGGGCAGCAAACTTTACAACATCTTGTTACTATGCTCAATGGGAACGCCCCACCCGCTTCTTCTTTCAGAAACAGAAAGCCCGGTCAACAGCGCAGGATATTACTGCACTGAAGATTGGCACTACAACCACTTCAGACAAGGAGGAAATCACGCAGGAACTACACCGCTTCTACTCCAGACTCTTCCATGCCACCCAGGTGGACCCATCGGACATCCAAGACTTCCTGTGGCGGGCTCCAGAGCCGCCCATTGACCCACGGGCTGATGAGGCTCTACTGGCGCCTATTTCCATCCAGGAGGTGATGGAAACCCTTCTGAAATCCCCACGGCTTAAAGCCCCAGGCCCAGACGGAATACCCTTTGAGGTGTACCTTCTGGAACCTGCAGTGATAGCCAGAACCCTCCGCGACCTCTTCGCTGCACTCTTGGTGAATGGCGAGGTCCTCCCCGACTCCAGAGGCTCAATCACGACCCTCATTCACAAGAAGTCAGACCGTGAGAACCTGGCGAACTGGCGCCCCATAGCGTTGATCAACACAGACCACAAGCTCTTCACGAAGCTTCTGGCCAACCGCATCACCAAATGGGTGTCACCTCGCCTCTCCCCATCCCAGTACGGTTTTATTCCGGGGAGGTCGTTATGGGACAACTATAATGACCTTCACGTGACTTTGACTGCTAACTCTCGTAAGGTGAATGGCTTTGTGGCTCTCCTGGATATGGAGAAAGCATATGATCGGGTAGCCTGGAAGTATATTGATGCTTCCCTGGCCCGCTTCCATCTCCCACCCGCAGCTAGGCGCTGGATATCAGCGCTCTATGACCAGCTCCACACTAGAGTCCTGGCGCCAATGGGTTTTACAATGGCAGTACCAGTTGGACAAGGTCTCCGGCAAGGGGACCCCCTGAGCCCTATCCTTTTTAACATCACCCTTGACCCCCTCTTGGCCTCCTTACAGGACAAGCTAACAGGAGGATTCTGGTCCCAGGTAAAGCCCCCACACGCACCATGGCATTTGCAGATGACACTGCCATTGCATTTGGCTGCCCTGGGGATGTTGCCCTCGCTGCTGTGACCATTGAGAGGTACACCAAGGCGTCCAACGCCATGGTCAACACCTCCAAGACAACAGTTGTACAGGTCAGCTCCCCCACCTTCCCCCCACCATTTGGTATTGAACCAGAGCGCGGTACCTTCCGTCACCTGGGCGTTCTCACCAACCAACAAGGAGTTGCGCTAAAAGAAAATGAGGACTTGCTCCTTGCAGCAGTTAACTCCAGGATTGCCAGCTGGAACCGGCGGCACATCACCCCCAGGGTCGAGCTCTGATGGCCAATGTGTTCCTTCTCTCCAAAGTCTGGTTCCTAGCGCACGTCTGCCCATTCACAGATGGCTTTTATACGCGGCTCAATGTACTCCTCCGCTGTTGGATCTGGGGCTCAAACCATCCACCAATGGCCCTCTCAACTATTGCCCGACCCTGCAATGAAGGGGGCCTAGGGCTTCTGGACACGCGATCCCACGCCACCACAATCTTCCTGAAGTTCCTATGGCCGATTGTCTGCTGGGACGCGACCCCCATGCCCCAATGGGCGCCCGCCCTCCGCCAGTCAGTGTCAGCAGCTCTGGGTCTTCCTAGAGCATCTCTGACCTCATTAGGGGAGTGGCTCACAAACCACCCAGGCCATCGCCCAAAACCATCCTCATCCCCCTACTGGAACCAGGCTCTCCTTGCCCTGAAACGATTAGGCGCGCGGATCCACCATGCCTTCCCATAAAGAAGGGAAGGCCCTGGCCTCAGCCCACGTCGCCATGCAATTGTGCACAATGGACAAGTTGTCACAACTCGCCTCAACCCCCAAGATTGTCCTCCCATCCGCCCAAGACTCCTTGAGCTCCTCCCTCCCTCAGTGAGATTTGACCTTAAGGAATTGTGGAAGGACGTCTATCACCCCATCCTGTCAGCAAATGTGTCCAACACCTTATGGAGGGTGCTCCACTGTTCATACAGGACAGGGGACCGGACTGGCCCTACCTTCCAGCACCGAAGCTGCCCCCGCTGTGTGGAGCCTATTGACTCCCACCTCCATCGTTTTTTCACCTGTCCAGGTGTCGCCGCATTTTGGCCAAAGGCCCGCGCGCTCCTCCATGCTCAGCCCTGGTCTGGACACCCTGTGCAAGACCTCATGTTTGAGCAGACATAGCCTGGTTGCTACCGACCCCTCCATGTCCTCGCCTATGCCACAGCCATCTGGACCATCCATAACTCCTTCCTTCGTGCTGCCTTTGACCAGCAGGTGTGGACCCTTCCACACATGATCACCCACTTTCAGATACACTTTGAGATGGCCCTGAAGGTCTGCACTATGTCGCCAACCCTCCCCCGCTCAGTTGTCACTGCAGCACGGCTCTGGCATGCAAACCCCCCTCCCTTTCTCGATGCCTCCTCCCTCCCTCTTCCCTCGCCTCAGGCTCTTAGGAGCCCAGGCATAATTCAATAAACATCGATGAATCCCCCCCTTGGGTTGGGACCATCTAGTACTAAAAAAAAACCCTCATCTGATGAATCCCGCTGGGCCAAACAGATGCCAGTGACTGGGTGCGAAAAGGTTGGGTGCCCCAAACCCATTCCTGACCTCTTGGAACTGCCCATATGTGGGGTGGAGTTGGGAGGTTTCCATTCCCCATTGAGGAAAATGACATTGCACCTATCATCAGAACTGTGGTAAATCCACAATTTGGGCATCTGTGGATGAACTGACATCAACTTGGCCCACTGCTGATTCTTTCAAAGTCAGTTCAAAATTATTTTATTTTTCTTCCCTTCATCGCTCAAAAGTTTTTCTAGGTTTGGTTGAATCTCAAGGGCCCCTGATCCTATGCTTTATTAAGTTATTTCCAAAATCCATTGTCTATTTAAGAAGTCATAACAAATTGATAAAACCAAAAGTTAATTCTCTAATTTTTTATCTATTAAAAATCTTTCCATGCTTAATTTATTTGGAAAAGTTCAAATTTTTCTTAGCCAAACCCCCAAGACGTCTCCAATGTGGCCTCATGGGCCTCATATCAACTGGGTGATCCCAGTCATTAGTAAATTTGGTTCCTTCCACAGTCAATTGGGCCTATCAAGTTAAAAATTTTGTGGAACTCTCCCTAAGTGTAGAGGCCATCCTCCAGCAGGATCTTTGTATATTGTGGGCCTAACTATGCCCACTCCAATCGAGGACACACCCCCTCATCAATATTTTCATAACCAATTCTTCTATAAGTAGCACCAAACTACCCAATCCAATATTGCAACTCTCTACGCCTAGGCATGTTGGACATGGAGCTAAAACATACTGATCTCTCGTGGGTTGCTTTTTATTCTCATGGCACATCAGCATTCAATTATTACCTATCTCACCGCACACTTTAATGTTGTTCAAGCAGCAATACCCTAGCATCTTGGCTCGCCTTTTGGATGAATCTGCATCCCAACTGGCAGGACAGTCTAAACTTTATCTGCTGTTTCCCTGACATCCCCCTAAAAGGCCTAAACATGGGTTCATTGGGTCTTGTCTCCCACAAGGTGGATGAGAGGCATATAACCTGCCCTGGATGGGCAGATGGTCTGTCCAGTACTTAAACAGGGTGGGCATATGTCAGTATTAGGGTAGCGTGAGCTACACCCAAATTGTGGTTGGGCCCACATTTGGTGGTTTTTAGATTTGCACAGACCTAGTGTGATGGGGACAGTACCCCAGGCCTTCATCCCGCAAAGTTGCCTGCACTAGGTGTCCTTTGGGAATTTTAAAACTCAAAGATCTTTCCCTTTACAGTGTAGGACCCAAACTAACACTGTACTTCTGCAAGTAGGTTCTATGATGTCATAGCTCACCTGTATCAGCATCCAGGCATGTATCCCCTTGACCACTAGATGAAAATAAAGGTAAGTCTATGTGGGATAGAGCTTTTTTACAGAAATTCAAAACTTACAAGCAAAATCTTTTACAAAATAGCTGAAAAATACCCTATCTACCCTGAATTGAGTGCATTGGGACAGTGAAGACTGGTGGCATGAGAATTTGAAGATGAACAAATCTAAAAGAAATCCTTAGAAAACATGATACATAATGCTAGCAGAAAACAACTTTCCACCACCAAAGCCTGTTAAAGATGATGACCAAGGAGAACTTGGCTAGCCTCAAAGAAATTTGAACCCACGCCAAAATGTACTAAAATAGAAACACCTGAAGGCATTATTACCGTCACCCCATTGTAATCAAATTGGAAGTCAATTAGTTTTATGGTAATCTCTTCTGCTCTTGCAAACCTAATACTATGGCAACTGAAGCCCTACTTGCTTTGGATAAACTTGTTCTCCAGTTTTCTCATTTGTTGACAAGAACAAGCTTACCACTGCTATTACAGATGCATAGGTAAAGCAGGCACTCAAGAAAGTGCTAAAAAGGTAAGGATCTTGGCCCTGACAACTTTCATGAAAAAAAATTTAAATTTACAATCTGCAACTGAGTTGCACTATATTTTTTATTTGTTTAACCACTTTTTGTTTTACAAGTGTCGAATCCCAGGGGGCCACAAGACCCAAATTGTGCTTTTGTATAAAAAAATGATCAAAAAACTTCTAAATCTGGGGCCCAATTGTACTTTTGAATGCCGATTATAAACATCTTACATGGATCCTCACAAACTGCCTGATGCATACCACCCTAAGTGTCAAAATTTTGATATGTAAATATTACCCAGCTTCATAGATTATGATAGGTTCTTATTCACTAGGGTATTTGTTCCACTAGCGGATATAGGGGCTATCATTTTTGGATGATAACTATTGTATGGTGGAATCATCCTAACAAATATTAGGTAATTAATGACGATTGATCTGTCAAATCAATACGTTGGATTGCTTAATTCTCATTGTGGATGGACCCTAACAATATGCAAATAATTAGGTTATCAATTTATAGTAATGGCTTAATTATTTTTGTGTAAGTTAATGGGGATAGTTGCCAATTGATGGGAAGTGTCATGTTAGTGGCAGATAAAGTTTAGACCAAATTGCCAGTATGGATCCTATCACCCAAAAGACAAGCCCAAATTCCAGGGGCAATGCTGCTTAAACAACGTTAAAATGTTCTGGAAAGAATAAACCAGCAAGCTCCAATAGGCTGTAACTGTAAATAGCAACCCAGCTACAAGCCAAGCTGTTGTGCCCCAGGGCTCATGGGACATGATGTTGAGAAGAGTGGGATTTGGTTTGGGTGTTATTTTATTATAAAAAATAAATTAGAGCACAGGAATTTTTATTGAATTTGTCAATTGATAATTGATCATCAAATTTACTCAGTGTGTTATGACTGCTTAAATAGACAATTAATTTGGAAATAGCTTAAGAAAGAGGGTCAGGGCACCTGTGATCTGACCTAACCTAGAAAACTTTAAGCAAGGAGGGGAGAAAAACAAACTTATTTTGAATCAACTTTGAAATCATTAGCGGTGGACTGAGTCATTTTCAATTCGTCCATGGATGCCCAAATTGCAGATTTTCCACTGTTCTGATGAATTGAGTGACAGAATCTCACCTGACGGGCAATATGACCCTCCTAAGGCTACCCCATGTAGGGGCAGTCCCAAGAGGTCTGTAATGGGTTTGGGAGGCCCAACCTGCCTGAGCCCAGTCACTCTGGCGTCCATTAGACCAGGTGAGTTTTACAGAAAAAGTGTTTTTCAGGATTCTCCCTTAATTGGGGGAAGCCCCAACTAGGGGTCTTGACCCATCTATGGGCAGATGCCAGATTGAGCTCCCCATTAACTTGGGGTAAGCCCTATCTGAAGTATTGGGGACTGGCCCTGATAATTAAATTATTATTTAATTCAATTCAATTTGGCACCTGCGACTAATGCTAAGGATGCTAACCACTCAATCAGGTCACAGCAAATTCCTTTTCAGTGCTTGCACCCAATCAATTATCCCTTTTGGGCACACCGGCAACTTATGCCATGGATGCGCTTATTCCCCATGTAATTTTATTCATTTGTTTTCTCAATTGTTGTCAGCAATCAGTGCCAAAACTTTCCATCCCTTTCCTTTCCAATCACTCAAGGTCATATAAATATCTTGAGGATCTTTTTAATAAATTTACCATTCTCTCTCAATCTTCTTTCCATTTTTAGCTTTTAAGCTGGGCCTTGATGGCCTCTTAACTCGCTGGGGGCTTTGGGGCCTTGTTAATAGGGATCAGGTTAGAGCTCCTCCCCAAAAAACCCCACAGTGTTCAAATCTTCTGGATGGAGTTTGGAGATCAGTGACTTTTGATAATGGCTCAATACCATTGGTGGGTTTTACCAATGATTTGACATTAGCTGTTTTTTCCCTGAAGGCACATGCCCATCATGCTTTGTTCCTGATGGATTGGGATGGTCAACTATTAAGGCTGAAGATTTGTAACTGGTAATTGCATTTGGACCCTTTGCCCCATGCAGATGTAGCTCTTTGTCAAATAGATATAAATAACATCTGTTTGTTGTATCAAATATCCAGAAGTAAGGCCTAGGGTAGATGGCAGAACCCTTATAGATTAAGCCATGGCCCACTGCTTGTCCACCATATGGGCAATCTCTCCCTGGGAGATGAGGGGGTTGCTGGCCTTCTTGGCCCCTATTTTGATGGGAAAGGGAACACCCCCTGATCCAAATGGAGGATATTGTCATGGCTTGAGGATGACATGATAATGAAGACAAACACCAAGGATAAAGATGCATGTCAGGAGGCCAATAGGGTGAAGTTGGCAGGCCTCCCTGACCTCAAACGTACCTTGGACCTCGCTAGGTTAAGGTGAGGTATTCTCAGGTTGGACCTGGGGATGTGAGAGAAGTTGGCCCTGTATTACAGCAGGTGTGTTAAAATGAACCATCTCTGTGATAAAAAACAACAATTTGATTCAATTTCAGTGAACGATGTCTCAAAACCCATCTAGATTTGAAATTTCCAGCTCATGTCATCCTTGCCTACAATTGATAACCCAAGTTTGGTTGATTACCAAGAATAGTCTACTGCCTGATGGAAGCGTGCACTTACTGGTGCACCTTAGCTTAGTACCACTTCCATATAGCAAAAAGTTCCCCAAATTTTCCTTAAATTTGTCTACTCAAGACCAATCTCTCTCATTGGTCAACTTCCCCTATAATAAAGAACCCTTTGTAAGTATACATTTTATATATGTTATCTTGGATGAACCTGTGCGCAGACCTCTTTGAGGAGGTCTCATGTCACATTAGCAATTTAATTTCAACAACTGTAACTCTCTCCGCTCTTGCACCATTGGGCCGCCCAGGTTCCCTCTAACCTAGGCCGCCTATGCACTCCTGCTCAGAGCACTTCTTGGATATGAACCCCACTTTGTGGTTCACTTCAGACTGGTTGTTAGTTTGGTTTTGGTTCTTCTATCTACTGTTAAACACCCTTTCCCTAAGTTATTATAGCTCAAGCACCTTCTGAAAAGCTCTACTAACTTTATTACTAATGACTAGTTCCATGGCGTTGGGTCTGTGCACCGCGCACTACCACTCTGGGAACTGGAGAGTAATAGACACTCTCCTTACATTAGTCAACTAACCACTTTCTTTTATGTGCACAAACTTTTTTCATGTGGGACTTTCATGAAGTGCAAATTGGTTGTGCAAGCTGTTGGTCACGGCTACAGTGGGACTCACCCCTGTTTACTCTTTTTCCTAAGGATTGGAGAATCCCAGCGTTGTTTTTGATACCTCTGACTGGAAAGTACCCACCCTTCTTGCTCATACCTGGTGGATACAGATGCTTTGCAATCTGAGAGTCGTGCTTTCCTGACTTTTCACCAAAATTCCCAAAGTTGATACATTAATAAATTTTTTTTCTTGGCACCACATTTGGATGGTGCGGGCAGGATCATTGACAAAAGGCCTGCTGGTGATGGCCCTGAGTAAGGTGCACAACCCACTGCCAAAATGGATACAGTGCCATTTTCAGCCCAAAACGCGTTTTACTATGACATATCCATATATATAACTGAGCCATATATTTTCACTTATGACTCAGATATGGACCTCATTTCAGTATATCAAATCACTTGAGATAACCCACACTTGACCACAACCATGATCTTCAGAACTCATGAGGTGGAGTTGGAGTTGCTTTTGAATAAAAAGTGTTTATGCAGTTGCTGAAGATATGTTTGAATATGTGATCTCAGTAGTAAGAGTGGCCAATTATCCCTCTCCAATCTTTGATGCAGTGATGCACCCTGGTGGTATGTTTACTCCTGAAGAAGCTTTTTGTGGTGAAGCGTTAGCGTTGTCTACTATAAATAAAGATCATTTGGGTATTTTTTATTAACTGCTACCCTTTCATCCCCTTCAGGTAAGATTAGCACTACTATTTTGGTGGATACAAAAGTCTCTGAGAATTTTAGTGACCAAGATCTAGCCGAATACCTTAAGTTGAGTTACTTTCCAGGTGGTATGGTTAGGGGAGGGGCTTCTTAAAATATTCCCACTCTGAAGGTACTAGGGTTAGTAAATTATCAAGTGGGCAAGTACCTTTTGACAAACCGTTTACAAGCAATCAAAAGCCTTTTGTACCCCATTATTTTGGGAGTGGAATGATGATAAAAGTTTGACGTCAGGACCGACTTTAAAACAACACCTTGACCTTAGAGTAAAGAATAGTCATACATTAATTGTTCCATTGTCTGAGGCTAATATTCAGGGTGATTTGCCCCACTAGCCCAATATCCACACTCTCAGTCTCGCTTCATTGTTGAAGCCCTCACTGGAGGTACCTTTACCTTTCTTTTTGGAGGGTCTGTAATATTCGTTTGATGTGGCTTCAGCTAATGAATTACCTGCTCATTCAGAGTTTGATTGCAAGTTCAAGACCGCTGTTGATCTGGTGCGTATATCTTCCCCAATTCATCCTTTGACCATACAGGAGGAGGCAGTATTAGATGTGTGGGTAAGGAGAAGTTAGACAATGGCATGATTTTTATTGTATCACCCCGGTATGCTCTTCACATCTCTTTGTGGAGAAAGAATGGTACTTTACGCCCTTGCATAGATTATGAGAACCTAAATAATGTTACTGTAGCAGAATTACATCACAACTCTTTGGATTCACAGATTGCATTCTATGTGGAGAAGGTAAAGTTCTATCTAAACTAGATTGCCTAAATGCGTTCAATCAGATCAGGGCAAGAAGGACCAGGAGTGGCTAACCGCATTCCACACCAGAAAAGGGATTTTCCAATTCAGGTCATTCCCTTTGGGCTTAAAAATGCCCTAGCTATCTTTCAACGCTGTATTGATGAAGCTTTGGGGGACCTGCTGGGGGTGTGCGCAGTTGCTTACATGGATGATATTCTGGTGTTTTAACCTTATCATGAGTCACATTCAGTACACCTTTGGCAAGTGGTGGAGAATTTGAGGGCAGCCAACCTTACACTGAAGATTAGTAAGCGCGAGTTCTTTAAGTCCCAGGTAACATTCCTTGGCAACTCCATGTTTAACCAAGGCCACAAGATAACTTCAGACAAGAATCAGGCGATTCATGAGTGGCCCACCCCAACTTCAGTTAAGGAAGTGAGGAGTTTTTTGGGGATGTGTACATCCCTTAAGAAATTCACACCAAATCTTTCTGAAGTGGCAGTGTTCTTGTATAAAATAAGTGGGGCAAAAGTGTTTTAGTGATTCCCCGTTTTGGAGGATGCTTTCCAAGCAGTTAAGTGCACCCTGTTGTCCACGTCTATCCTTTGCCATGTAGATTCTGAAAAAGATTTCATTGTGCCTACTGATGCTTCTAACTTCGCCATAGCAGCTGCCTTATTACGAGTGGGTGAAAATGTATTAGAGCATCCAGTGGTATTTTTTTCTAGAAATATCTCTCTACCTGAGTTTAACTATGCCATTTATGACAAAGAGTTATAAAGAGTGGTGGAGGAGTTGGCTTATTGGCGTCATCACCTGCATGGCTCTTCCCAACCTTTCTGCATAAGTTTAGAGCATCATGGCTTACTGTATTATCGCGCACCTCATGCCTTGATCCCATTGCAAACCTTTTTGGCATGAGACCCTTGCCAATTTACATTTTCTTATGAGTTTACTAAGGTCAAGGAGAATGGTTTGCGGATGCTTTGAGCTGCAACCATGCATTAGCTCCCAATCCAAAGGAGGTAGAGGTTCATAATACCCAATTGTCAATTCTGCCAGATAGGATTGTGCCTCAACTTCCCTCTTCCTTGTCCCATGGTCCAGCGCTCGCTTCTATGGAAAATATGGATTAATACAGTATGTTTATAAAGGTAGTCCTTTCTCAGCCATTGTTGATTGAATATACTATGGTCCTTGATAAGAGCACACTGAATCAGGAGGATCTAACCAGGGGCTATCATTGTCTGACATTTGCCCTCTCAGCTGCAAAGAAAGAATTTCTTGGGTTAAAATCAGCCAAACTGGGGAAATGTTGGCCATTTACAAGAGTGCAGTGAACCTAAATGTGCTTTAAATAAGAATAACAATGATTTTTTGGATAACAGCCAAAAGACCTGGCTGATTCTCGGTGGAACCCCAATAATTGAGGTAACACCATTTCAAAACCTGCATGGGCAAGAAATGTAGATTTGAGCGGTCAGATTACTCCAACCATGCGACAGACTGTGGGGTGACCATTGGAAGGTACGCCCCCAACTCCAACAGGTCCTTCAAAGCACCTACACGAGGACCACCCACTTTATGTAGGTGTGGCGGAGGTCCCCCAGGGTGAAAGTATTTTATCTAGCGGTGATTGGTTGAAGTACATTAAACATTAATAAATGGGTACATTCTGCCCCAAAACCCCATCCCAACTATCATTTTTCCAAAAGAGTAACTCAAATTCCCATGATCTGATAGGAGAGTATACCATATTTCCTAATTCAGAATGCGTCAAAGCTATTCTGAAACTATCCTCAAATTCCCCTTGACCCTTGAAACAGTTTAAATACTGATTATTCAGATATTGAAAAGGATCACTTTTTGTTTTACCCTCGCGCTTCTAATAAAAACTTAACAAACACCCAAATTTTATAGTAGCGCTTATTTTTATCTTATAAAAAACCTTTGTGGGATCCAGTGGCGTAAGCACTAGTGAGCACAAGTAAGCTGGATTCCTAAAAAATGGTGCTCACTACAGGGGTTACCTTTACACCATAAAACTCATCAAAATCAGAGGATTCAAACGTGAGTAACCCTCCCACTTTTCCTTTTCACCTTAATCACGTTTAGTTTCTCTGGAAAAGCAACTAGCATGCGCACTATAATGTCTCAAAGAACTTGAGCAGCGATAAATAAAACCCTAAATTAAAGATAAGTTCATCCCTGGTGAAGGGAGCATTTCTACTTTCTTGTATGTTTATGAAGCTGCCATGTATGGTGCAACAGAAAAGCAGAAATTGCAACACATCCTTCCTTGTTTAAGCCGCCTAGCGCAAGAGATGATAGTTCCTTACTTGGACCCTTTGCACACCTGGGCAGAGGTGAAGGAAGCTATTATAGCTGAATTTGGATCAAAGCGGAGTCTACAAAGGTAAATAAGCCTTTATGCGCCTTAGTGTGTATGAAAGTGAATCAACCATTGCCTTTGCTGATTATTTTTACATCGCTGCGCAAAGGTTTTTAACCTCTAACATGCTCACCCTTGATGATGCTATCACCGCCCTGTTAACTGGGCTAGCCTCTCACCCTCTCTAGCCAAACATATCATCTCAGTGAAACGCCACTTCAAGAATATCTGTGATATTAAAGAGGCTTTGTTAGAAGTGGCCAAATTCCAATTATGTGCCAAAACAAATGTAGCTGAGGTGAGACCTTCAGCGCTAATCATTTAAATGCTTTTGTTTGTTGAACAGAGGAGAGTGAGCTCATCTGTGCCCATAATCCCTGTGAAACCTGTTCCCTCAGTACAACTTAAAACGGATATCACTTCATCTTATGAATTAATGACCATACAGCTGCATAAGCTCACTAAAGCCGCTGTGACTTCCTCTCCAGCTAATCTAGTAAACGTGTGCCCTAAGGCTATTCAATTTTCTGTGGCCATCTCACCTACCTCCATTGCGGCCTTGGCAGTTGTTGAAAATACCCTTGGGGACAGATCTGAGGGGGAGTTATGATGACGTTGGTTACTATATTTGGGAGCCCCCGCAGAGATACAGGTTCCTGATCATTTGAACGCTGGAGGAGTAGATGAGACCACCATACCTGAGGAAACTTACCTCAGCCAAATTCTAGGGTTTCCCAAAGTTATTGACACTGCCAGCGATGGTAATAACTTCATATCTAGTTTGTTTCGACCTATTCAGCGGGTCCATACCCTGAGATCCATCCTGGATAAATACCCTAAGGCTACTCAAAAGCTAACCTCCACCTTCTGGCTCAAGGAAGCTTAGCCTTGTCAACTAACTTTAGAGGAACCCTCACTAAGATTGAAGTGGTTATTCAAATAGTCTGAATATGGCCATCCTGGACACTGGCTCCCCAGTCAACGTGATCTCCACTAAGCTTATTAAGAAGATAAAGCTAGCTCCTGACTTGGAGTACACTCAAGAATTTGGAACTGCTGGCCTCAACAATACCCGTTCTATTGGGGCATACTTTTCCCTTCCCATTCAAATTGGGAAGCTTATCCTATCAGCCCCTGCTGTGGATTTAGAAAACAATGCATATAATATGCTCATTAGCACTTGATTTATGATTGATTATGAAGGAATAAGCAACCTGAAGCAAGGGGTCCTCTCATTACTCAACTATGAAGTCCCTTTAGTCTTATCCAATAAAGAACCCAACAAACATGAATACTCTTGCCTGGTCAAATATTCCTTTTCAGCTATAACTTTGCCCATTCCACTTCTGGGCGTAACACAAAGAAATTGCCTAAATAAGTGGATTCTGGGGATGGTATACCGTTTTATGTTGCAGACGAGTTCTTGATTAAGCCTGGTGAACAAATATTGGTTGACACTAAAATCACACTACAAATCCCACATCATTGCTTGTTGCACCTCATAAGTATTGAGGGTGTTAGCCTCTTGGAGCCTCGTGTCTTGCCTGGGATACTAGACCCAGCCTACCAGAGGCCAATTGCAGTTCTTTTGGGAAGCCTCACTGGAAGGGACATGATCATACAAAAACACCAGGAGATTGGCAGAGGCTCCCTACTCCCAGTAGAAGACATTTAACATATCCACTCCATTGGATCTATGGCAGATTTGGGCTTACCCATGGACAACATGATGTGTACCTTTCCCAATGTTCATATTTCGGATAAGCTGACCCCAGTGGAGTTGGAAAAAGTTCATATTTTATTAGACGACTATAATGACATATTTTCCAAATGGATACTGACTATGTCCACATGAAGGGCTGGCGCCATTCCATTGATGTGGGTGATGCCCGGTCTATTAGGTCCAAACCTTTATACAAGTCAAAGGTGGAGGAACAACAAATGAGGACTGAGCTCCAGAAGTTAATGAACGCGAGGTTAATCATTTCTTCACAAAGCCCTTGGTCGTCACCCCTCTTACTAATTAAAAAAACGGAGGTCATCATATAGTCATGGATTACTGTAGGTTAAATAGCATCACTAAAAAGGATAGCTATCCTATCCCTTGCATTGATGATGCCCTGGTCCAAAACTCTGGCTCTAACTTTATCTCTGCCAAGACTTAGCCAGTAATATTGCAAATGGACCTTTCTCCTCAAGATCAGGAGAAATGTGCTCTTATTTGTAGTGAAGGTCTCTTTCAACCCACACAATTACCTCAAAGGGTTGTGCAATGCACCTGCCATTTTCCAGCATGCGATGGATCACATCTTGCAAGACCTCAAGTTAACTTGTTTCATCGTCTATCTTGATAACATCACAATGTTCTCAAAAACCTTCAACTAACATCTTGATCACTTGCAGGAGGTTTTTCAACAGTTACATAAGTCTAATATTAAGTTGAAGCCCTCAAAGTGTACCTTTTTCCAAAGAAAATTGGACTTCCTTGGTCACTACATTTCCTAAGAAGGAATTAAACCCATGAAAGACAAGCTTAAGCCATCTCAAAAATTCCTCCCCCTAAAAATCTACATGATAATCAGGTATTTCTAGGGATGATGGAAAATTACCATCAGTTTATCCCTAAGTTTGCCAAACTCAGTGAGCCCCTTTTCCAGCTATTAACCAAGAATACCCCATTTTATTGGGGTGCTGAACGAAAAGCCGCTTTTGAGACAATGAAGCAACTGCTACAACAACATTATATCTTATGGCACCCAGATTATATAATTCTTTTATCTTATTCACTGACGCCTCAGACTGTGCCGTTGGGGCCATCTTAGCCCAATTAGATGAACATGGTGTAGATCATCCTTTATCCTATTTTAGTAATATGCTATCAAAAGCAGAACGCAACTACAGTGTAATGGAGAAGGAGTGCCTTGCTGTTCTGTTAGCTGTAAAGCACTACCGCCCTTTTCTATATGGAACCACCTTTACTGTTGTTATCAACCACGCTTCATTGAAATAGTTACAGAACATGAAAGATCTTACTGGTCAGCTAGCTCGCTGGGCTCTAAAGCTCCATCCTTATGACATGAAGATTGAACACTGTGCTGGAACCCATCACTTGAATGTTGATGGGTTGACTTGGCTATCAGTTCATCACTTGGATAATAATGAGGTGGAGAGGTTACATGACCTCTTAACGACCCCAAATAATGGGAGGATGAGGATGAGCCTGTTCAGAAAATGTTAGCCCAGCACTCCCATAACACCTAAGTGGATAATGAGAAGTTGTATAAGCAGGTGGGGAAAAAACGTCTGACTTACCTTCAGCCCTCAGAACGCGTGCCTGCTATCCTAGAAGTTCACTTCATCCTAGGTCATGGAAGGGCAAAGAAAAAATATGAGTGGATTAAGGATTGGTACTATTGGGATGGAATGATGGAATCAATTGTTGACGTCTTGGAAAGCTTTCCTTTCATGTACGAAGCAATTCAGTTTCAAGACTAGATAACAGTATCAACCAACCATCCCTTAACAACCTTTTCACACATTTTTCTGGATGTAGTAGGTCCCCTTCCTCAGACTACTAGTGGAAACAAATTTATACTAGAAGCTATTATTCATTTCGCTAAGTGGGTGGAAGCCGTGGCTCTTCCTGCTCAAATGTCCAAGGCCACAAATACTCTTTTACATAAAAACATTTTTTCTCAACATGGCTGCCCCCAAGTACTACTCTGCAACAATGGGAAGAACTTTACCTCCAGAGTAGTAAAATCCCTGGCCACCTCTATGGGAGCACAACAACTTTTCTTGGCTCCATACAATCTCTCTACCAATGGAACTGTGGAGAGAGCAAATGTCACCTTAGTATCTATCTTATGAAAAATAGCCTCTTCTGATCCACTTCACTGGGATCAATTCTCACTCAGTGCCCTTATGTCATACCAGATTAGTTATCAATGGGTACTGAAAATGTCCCCATTCCATGTCTTGTATGGGCGAGAACCAGGAATACCTGCTCTCTTAGTTAATTATGTATTATCCTCTAGAGTTGAGGAGCCCAAGAAAGTTATAAAAAGGTTGGCTCAACGCATCATAAAACTCTAATCTAAGCAATGACCAATTTAGCAAAAACGGTGATTAAAGAAGGGCAGGATTCCAATGAGTTCTGAACCCCCTACCTACATTCCAAGTGTCTGACATGGTATTGTACTACAATATCTGCATCACTCCTAGAAGCGGTAAGCTTGAATCAATCTGGGAAGGTCTCTTCACCATCACCTACAAAAGAGGCAATGACTATTCTATAAAATCGTTAGCTACCAAAATTACCATCAACTAAGTAAATGGCCGCTTCCTTCAGCTTTATTCTCCCCCAAAAATTATTGAGGGGGGTGATGTCAGACATTTGCCCTCTCAGCTGCAAAAGAATGCCTTGGGTCAAAATCAGCTGAACTGTGGAAATGTCAGCCTTTTATGAGTTTGCAGTGAACCTAAATGCGATTTAAATAAGGATAACAATGATTTTGAGTATAATGGCAAAAGACCCTGGCTGATTCTTGGTGGAACCTCATTAATCAAGATAACACCATTTTGAAACCTGTACGGACAAAAAACATAAAATTGAGTGGTCAGATTACTCCAACCATGCGATGGACTGTGGGGTGACCATTAAAAGTATGCCCCCAACCACCATCAGGTCCTTTAAAGCATCTACATGGGGACCACCCCCTTTTATAGGCATAACGGAGGTCCCTTATGGTGAAAGTATTTCATCTAGTGGTGATTGGTTGAAGTACATCAAAACATTACCTTATGGATAATTTTGCCTCAAAACCTCATCCTAACTATCATTTTGCCAAAAGAGTAACTCAAATTCCCATGATCTGATAGGAGAGTATACCATATTTCCTAATTCAGAATGCGTCAAAGCTATTCTGAAACTATCCTCAAATTCCCCTTTACCCTTGAAACAATTTAAATACTGATCACTCAGATAATGAGAAGAATCACTTTTCATTTTACCCCAAGCTTCTAATAAAAGCCTAACATAAACCCAAATTTTATAGTAGCGCTTATTTTTATTATATAAAAAACCTTTGTGGAATCCAGCGGCTAAGCACCAGTGAGCACAAGTAAGCTGGATTCCTACAATCACGTAAAGGATAAGATGGTGTGGTTTCAGGGGCGCTTATGGGTTCCCACTGGACCGTTTCATCTGGAAATCATCTGGGATCATCATGACGGAATCACTTTTTGTCATCCTGGGAAGGTGAGGACTCTGAAGCTAATTTGGTGCACATACGATTGGAAGGGCTAACCTGCTCAACTGGGCAGTTATTGTAAAAAGTGCCTGATCTGCAATTAAATGAAACCAAAATAACAACCACTAGCGGGGTTGTTGGTACCAGTTCAAAAGGCTGAAGGGCCTTGTACTTCCCTAATGGTGGATTTCATTGTGGAATTACCTGTTTCTGATGGTTATGATGCCATTATGGTAGTGGTGGACCGTTTTACAAAGTTCGCCCACTTTGTTTTTTTGCAGAACCGCAGTTATTGCAGGTGAGATGGCTAGGCTCTTCATCACTCATGTATTTGCGCTTCATGGGGCACCCAAGAAATTATCAGCGATTGATGACCCCAGTTTACCCCTGTCTTTTTGGAAGAGTTGTGTAAGACTCTTCAGATTCGCCCCTGCCATTCAACTGCCTATTACCCCTAATCAGATGGATAGACTAAATTTTTGAACCAGTGCTTGGAACAGTTTCTGCGGTGTTACACTTCTGCAAATCATTCAGATTGAGTTTTTCACCTTCCTATGGCCTAGTTTAGCTATAACAACACTTTACTTGCTTCTATTAGTTGTTTTCTAAATTTTCGCCAACCATGGGTTTAACCCCACCTTCAACATGGAGCCCAGTTGTGGATAAAAAGTTAAAGTGGTAGTGAACTTTGCTAAGACTATCAAGAAATTACACCAGGAGGTCTCCACAAGTTTGGAGGCAGCTATGCAAGTTTATAAGAAAACGCTGATGGAAAAAGATGAGTGGGTCCAGCATACAAAAGGGGATATCATGATGCTTGATGCTTGAAACATCCTTATCAAGCAGCCATGCAAAAAGCTGTATTCAAAGAGGATTGGCCCTTACTGCGTTGTCAGAAAGGTGGGCCACGCCTCATACCAGTTATATCTTCCCACTTCATTTTGGATCTTTTCAGTCTTTCACAAAAGCAAATTGACATTGTTTGAGGGCCCCCACCAGAGACTCCCAAGGCTTATCTCGTGGATGGGGCACCAGAATGGGAAGTGGAGGAGATAGTAGCCTCCCACCAAGTAAAGAGAAGGCTTGAGTACCTGGTATCCTGGAAGGGATTTGATGCAGCAGAAAACAGTTGAGTATCAGTGTGTGACTGTGCACATGCCTGAGACCTGATTTTCATTTCACACAAGCTTTTTCTCCAGGCTTCAGGATCTCAGTCAAAGCAAACTGTTGCTGCTATGAAGTTGGCCCCAGCCCAAAAGAATTTTTTTTCCTTGCACAAGTCCCTGGAGAGGGGGTGGAGCCCCAAAAAAATGAGAGGGTAATGGTATGGCTTGAGGATGACATGATAATGGGAAAACACCAAGGATAAAGCTGCATGTTAGGAGGCCAAGAGGTTGAAGTTAGCAAGCCTCCCTGACCTCAAACATACCTTGGACCAACGCTGTGTTAAGGTGAGATATTCTCATATTGGTCCTGGGGATGTGAGAGATTTTTAGCTCTATATTACAGCAAGTGAGTTAAAATGAACCAGCTTTGTGATAAAAAACAACGATTTGGTTCAATTTCTCAGTGAACGGGGTCTTGAAACCCATAAAGTTTCAAAATTTCTAGCTCAGGTTGGACTTGCCTACAATTGATAAATTGAGTTCAGGTGATCGCTAAGTATAGTCTACTTCCTGATGGAAGCGTGCACTTATTGGTGCACCTTGGCTTAGTACCACTTCCATCTATCAATTGTTCCCCAAATTTTCCTTAAATTTGTCTACTCAAGACCAATCCCCCTTGTTAGTTGACTTCCCCCATAATAAAGAACCCTTTGTAAGTATACATTTTATATATGTTATCTTGGACGAACCTGTGCGCAGACCTCTTTGAGGAGGTCTTGCATCACATTAGCAATTTAATTTCAACAACTGTAACTATATCCGCTCTTGCACCATTGGGCCTCCCAGGTTCCCTCCAACCTAGGCCGCCTATGCACTCCCGCTCAGAGCACTGCTTGGGTATGAACCCCACTTTTTTTAGTACTAGATGGTCATGAACCCCACTTTGGGGTTCACTTTTAGACTGGTTGTTAGTTTGGTTTTGGTTCTTCTATCTACTGTTAAACACACTTGTCCTAAGATATTACAGCTCAAGCATCTTCTGTAAAGATCTACTAACTTTATTACTGATGACTAGTTCCCTTGCGTTGGGTCTGTGCACCACGCACCACCACGCTGAGAACTGAAGAGTTATAGATACTCTTCTTACAGGGATGCTTCCAAACTTATATGAAGGGTTGTGAAGTTGTTAAGGTGCTGATGACACTTCTAAAACAACTATTGGTTCAATTAATGAATGTGGAGAAGCATTTTTGGTAACCTGGAGAAGGTTGCAGGGCTATAAGGCAATGAACCTTACTAGCTCATTGAGAGAAATCCATGAGAGTGTGAACCAAGGAAGGCTAATCAAATGACAACGTTCACCATCTCCTCAAGTAAGATGACAACAGGGATGGTGCCAAATTACTTATAAATACCCTCACTTTTCCCTCAAAGAAATAGAAAGATTTAGAAATTACATTTGTTGTTTAAACTTAAATACATTGGTTGTATAGTTGGCTCTTAGGATAAGAAATTTAAGGATAGAAAATCCTTTGTCTAAAGTAGTTAGCTATCAAGATCTCTGCTGTGCTCTGCGCAAAGAGAATAGGGAAGAGTTCCCTACCAGAGGAAGAAGTGAGGAGGGAAGAGTTCCCTACCATCTAAGAGATACCTTAAAGTGAAAAAGGGCATGCACCAGCTTGTCAGCAGACTTTCTAATCAATGTGGATTTAAAAAAACTCAACTTAAATAATATTCTTCATACTGTTACTATTCAGTTTTAGTCAATCATAATAATTAACGCAACTATCAAAAACTTGTGCAGTAAAGTGGGAGTCAAGGTGAATATACCAGAGAATTACAGTTAGAGGTAAATACTGAGAGTAATTGAACAAAAGGCTCCCAACTTTCTACACCATGGACTATCCATATGTCACACAATAGATTATCATAAGGTAAACTATCTGAGAAAGTTCCATTTAATCCAAAATATTTTACAGGATTTGCACAGAGCCAAGAATGTCTATCTCAAGTTTTTGGACATGGAGAAGATCTATGTTAAAAATTAATCACTTTACAGGCTTGGGAGGGTTTATTTCTTAACCAATACAATTTCCTGTATGATGACAGGAAGCTTAAATCTGAGATGATAACAGCCTAGCTAACAATTGAACTTTTTCAACTATAGTATATAGGCAATTCCATCCTACAATAACTAAAACAATTTAAGTAAAATTTAGTACAACCAAAAACAAGATAATTTTATTAGGGGAATAATTTCGTGTATTTAGGGCATTGTAGAAACCTAATGCCCTCCTATTAGAATAATTAGCATCAGTTAGTGAAGAACAGCTTTTATCTATTGACGTGCAGCATTCAACATGCCTTGGTTGAAACTTCCCCCAACTTAATTTCAAAGGCTAGGCAATCAAGCCCTCAAGCTGGTAAACCAAACTAAACTAGGGATCATCTTCAATATCTTAAGGAAGTCTAATCAGCCAATAAATCATAAATGCTAATTTAGAGCTCCCACTTTGGGAGCCTAAAAGTCATTAACATAACTTCTAATGAATGAATACTACAATGGAGCTTTCTCCACAGAGGCCTAAAAGCCATCAACACTAATAAATCATATTAGGGATCATCCCCAACTAATTCACTAGTATCAAAACATATTTGAAAAGGCTTAATCTGGTTAGATTTCCAATACCCCTTACTTGACCAGATTATCTTCTTCCAAAATGTCTTTTGATGCAAATATCTTTACCTGACCCCCTATATCCTAAAGGTAGCAAAACCTGAAGGCAGTGTATGTTGCCAAAATATATAACAAGGTGGAAACTACTAGTGGCATTAGTAACTTTGAAACAAAAATAGAGCCTCAAAAATTTTTTTGGGAAAAAAGAACATATTTTAAAAAAATCTCTAAAAAGTATAAAATTAGTTGAGAAATTATAAATACTTAATAAAACTCCTTTTTGAGGTTATCCTCATATTTTAACCTGACTTATAGAATTTTGCTTACAAATACAAATGAGAGCTTATATTGGATTAGGTCCAAATGTAAACTATAAGCAATTTAGAATATACAGTGCTGATTATATATATTACAAATACCTATGTTGGATAATTATAAGTCCAATATTGTAGTAAGGGAGTCTTGGCTCATAATATTAATAAAATTAGCCAAAAGACCCTGGTCAATTCTCAGTGGAACCCTTTGAATTGGGGCATTACAATTACTAATAATACTCAGCTAAATAGCACAAGTTTGGGTAAGAAAATTTCACTGCCTATGTGGAGAAATCAGGGGAGTTTATTGGAGGTCCTTCCCCAGTCCACTACTAGTTCATCTCAAGCACTAAGCAGGAACCACTCCCTTTATAGGCTTGGTGGGGGTCCCCCAAGGTGCAACTATTTTCTCTCACAGTGATTGGTTAAGATATATTAAATCACTACCCCATGGGTCTGTCTTATCTACGATTGACCCTCAATCCACTGTTTTAGTGAATCAAGGTGAGTTCAAAAGCTCTGATAGGTTGACAACCCATATTTCCTAATTAGGTTCAAAGTTAATATCAAATTATGCCTACCTTGGCCAAGCCTGAGTTAATTTAAATACTACGCAGTAGATCATAACTGGGTTCTCTTTTCACCCTATCGCTGCTTCTAATAAACTATATTAAAATCCAACCTTTTAGTTTTATTAGTATTTTGTTTTTATTATTAGTGGTTAGAACTCCCTTAAATTAAATTGTTGGAAATTAGGCAATCAAGGCACCAGCAAGCATCTTCCCCACCTAAAATACAACAACCTATTATAAGTCAGGTTAAAATATGGTACTGGCTTCAAAAAAATTAAACCTGGTAGTTGTGGGACTACCGGTAGACATGGAATCATGGGCAGACTTGTGCTTGGGAAGGAATGAAGGGTTGGTTAAATAGTCTCCGAGATATTTAAGTTTTAGTGGAGCAATTTAGAAATTCGGCGCAAAAACACCCTCACAAAGACAAAGCCTAGAGGCGACTGAAGTCAGTTGTCAAAATTCTCAGTACTATTGGTGGAAGGGGGCCGAGTGACTCGATCACCTGACACCTGGTTTGCTGGGATTGGTTGAGCGGTTCGTGAGATAGTGGTATGCCGAAAGTACATTTGAAACATAACGGTCGATTTTCGCAAAACGTGCGAGTAAGACATTACATCCCTATGGATTCCATGTCAAAAGGGTTTTATTGAGGAGGCATAATTGTTTGATTTTTTCCATACTTTTTATAGCCTTTTTTTAAAGGAGGTTCTCTTGTTCCTCAAAAATTAAATATATATCTATATAGCTTAATAAAGAGATATCACATTAAAAGATAAACTAAAGTATATATGAATTTTTATTGCAAGCGAAGCTGCAGGTGGACAGCTAGCCATTAATAAATTGGTAAAATCCAAATTAAATACCACCTATCTTGACCTAGCTAAATCGATTCATAATTGCTTTATCTTTAATATGTTTGTCGCCCAGCATCATTCAGTTGAGTTTCTCACGGGCCCAAATATGACTATTGACAAATGCTAGGAAGCGAGAAAAAAACATTAAAAAATTAAACTACTATCCCAATTTTCCAAAAATCACCACAGATGCGTTTGGACTGTTTTACCAAAACCATAATCCACCGTAATATAATGTTTTATCATTATAAGTTAATAAACAGTATAGTATAATATGATTATTTCTAATATTTTTATTTATATCCTCTACCCACACTGCTAGGATGGTCCTCTACCCACGCAGCTAGGAACTTCGGCTTGAGTGCCTTTTTCTTACATACCCCTTCTGAGCTCCAATAGTAGTTTTTGGTGGGTTTTTACCACTTCGATTTCATTTAAGGCATCATATTTGAAATTGCTATTGGCGATGCTAAACCTACGAATTGTTCGTCAACGTATTCATCACCCCGTCTCCCAAATTTGGGTGACGGGACCCCTAGGAAGCATACTCATCACCCATATTTGGGTGACATGGCGACGAAAGTGTTAAAGAAATGATCGGAGGAGAATAAGTAACACCTGAGGGATCATCAGAATTATTTATGGAAAAAGGGTGAAACTTGGGATCGGCAGGTCCCCATGAGGCTACGCCGTTATAGCCTCAATAGCTAAATCAGATGTGACGGTGGATCACTCAAAAATTGAATATCGAAGTGCCGTCACATGGGGTGGAGTCGATCTCACTCGCACAATCCATTCAGAACAGAACAGATGACGCAACCTAGGATAACTGTAAATACATACAAACTGTGGTATGAAAGGGTTACCGGTTGTTGAGCTAAAGCTTTGGCTTAGGGAATAAAGGTAGATCGAATTGAGCTAAAGCTTTGGCTTAGGGAATAAAGGTAGATCGAATTAAGCGAAAGGCTTTACATATTTTTATAGAGTTAAGCCATTTTATTTTTACAGCTTGGCGGCTATTTACAGCGCCTTCCCGAATCGGACATAATTTCTACCAATTCATATTAAATTTTTCGATACCGTTGTGATCAACACCTCGCTTCAAGTTAAATTAGTTGTCGGGGGCTAACCCGAGTTTCAATTTAGGTTTATTGGGGAAACGTACGAGGTAAAGGGTAGGTTTGTTGATCGAGAAGGGAATGTTATCGAACTCTACGCCAGCGGGTGGGGCCGAGGAAATCGGCAGCCTTCAGAAGCATCGTGGGATCACCTTATCCCGCCTTGACCTTTTCCTCGCCGAGGGGGACCAGTTCTCGGACGTCAACCTCACCCCGCACTACTTCTTGAAACGTAAGGCCGGGGAGGAGGCGGTCCAGCTCACTCACTACGCGGTACCGGACCTAAAGCGAATCCCGTTCAAGGAGGCCATCGCGCACAAGTTTGCGCCCACCAAGGTTGGGGAGGTGTTCGGGCCAAGTTGGGTAAGAGCCTCGAGGTGGAAATTCCTAATTGCGGTTTTAGTCAACCCATTGGTTCCAAGTCCGAGTGACAATTCCGAAAGGCTGGGTGGGGCACGAGGTTCAGTTTCGGTGGAACTCGAATTCGGAGGTTCTCGTCTGGAGCATGGATGGGGAGCCCATCCAAGGTCTTGTGGGAGAAGGTGGAGGCAATCAGCGTCTAGAATACACCCTCACCAAGGAAAGTCGAGGGGGAGAGGAGTTCAACTTTTACCTCGAGATGGCCTGCAACGGTCTGTTTGGGAACGGGGCCTATCTTATTGGGCCGCCTGAGAACCGCACTTACCCGATTCTCCTCGCTGAGCTGGCGGTCCCCAACGCTTTGGCCCTCAAGCTCCGCCATGATTTTGGCATCATCCGCGACCTTGCCAAGAAGCTTCCCGAGACGTCCTCCCGCGGAGCTCGCGCCCTACGGGTGGCAAACAAGGTGATGAATCTCTTCCGGCGCGACGGAGACCCCGAGGCGCTCAAACGGTGCCTTGAGGTTACGGGAAAGTTTTTACGGGTCAAGGGGGCGGCTGAGCGCCACACGCTGGTTGCGGTAGGCCACTGCCACATCGACACCGCCTGGCTGTGGCCGTACGGCGAGACGAGGCGCAAGACGGCGCGGTCCTGGGCGACGCAGCTTCAGCTCATGGAGACATACCCCGACTTCAAGTTCGTGTGCTCGCAAGCGCAGCAGTACGAATGGCTCGAGGCGGACTACCCCGGGCTGTTTGCTCGCATCAAAGCCAAGGCCGGGCAGTTCCTCCCCATCGGCGGAACTTGGGTGGAGATGGACTGTAACGTACCGTCGGGGGAGGCGCTCTGCCGCCAGTTCCTTTTGGGGCAGCGGTACTTCCAGGAGCACTTTGGCAGGCGGTGCAGGGTGTTTTGGCTCCCCGACACCTTTGGGTACTCCGCGCAGCTGCCACAGATCATCCAACTTTCGGCCATGGCGTACTTCTTTACCCAGAAGCTGTCATGGAACAATATCAACAAGTTCCCTCACACCACCTTTCATTGGGTCGGGCTGGATGGCACCCGGGTGCTGGCCCACATGGCCCCGGGGGAGACTTACAACGCGCAGGGCGTGGTGGAGGATATCCTGTTTTCCGAAGCCAACAACAAAGATAAGGGGGTGGTCAACGGGGGGCTATACCTGTTCGGCAACGGCGACGGGGGTGGCGGCCCGCTCCCGGCCATGATCGAGCGCATCAATCGCATGCGAGACGTGGAGGGTCTACCCAAGGTGCAGTACGGCTCGGCTGAGGCCTTCTACGATGAGGTCGCCGCCTCCGAGGAGGTGAACGAGCTGCCGGAGTGGCATGGGGAGCTCTACTTAGAGCTTCATCGTGGCACCTACACCTCCCACGCATCCATCAAGAAGTACAACCGCTACACGGAGCTGCTTCTGCGCGATTTGGAGGTGATGGCGACGCTGGCGAAGGTGCTACGTGGCGCCGCATACCCTTCCGAGGCGATTACTCACCTGTGGAAGCTGGTGTGCCTAAACCAATTTCACGACGTGCTGCCTGGTTCGGCGATTGGCCTCGTCTATGACGACGCCCTGGATCTGTATCGCGAGGTGGTTTCCAAGGCTGACGCGATGCTTGATAAAGCCTACGCGCAGCTCGTTCCTGGGGAGGGTGGCTCTGAGGGCTACATCTTCTTCAACGGTTTGGCTTGGAACCGCACTGAGGTTATCACGGTTCCAAAATCCGATTGCCTTCCCTCTTCCCAGGTGAGCAAGGATGGAAGGGTTGGTTATGTTGTTGCGAGGGAGGTTGCGGGCCTGGGGATCGCGTATCGGCCAGCGTAGGAGACGTGCCCATCCACCGCCGTGTCATCGGTGGAGCATGACGCGAATAATGGAAAGTTTATCCTCTCCAACCCCTATCTGCGGGTGGTCGTGAATGCCATGGGTCAGATCATTTCGCTGATCGACAGACGCGTTGGCCGCGAGTTGGTGGCGGCTGGGGAGAGGATCAACCAGTTTGTGATGCACGAAGATATCCCCCTCTATTGGGACGCGTGGGATGTCGAAGTCTATCACCTTGAAAAGTACCAGCTTTGCAACGGCAAGGTCTCCGTGCAGGACACGGGGCCGATGGTGTCGAGCCTCGTGTGCGAATACGAGCTCAGCCCCACCTCCAAGCTCCGCCAGCTCATCCGCCTCACTGCGGTTAGCGAGGTCGTGGAGTTTGAGAACGAGGTGGATTGGGACGAGAATCGAAGGTTCCTCAAAGTGCAGTTCCCGGTGGCCATCCACAGCGACTTTGCCACCTACGAGACCCAGTTTGGGGCCATACGCCGCCCCACCCACTACAACACCTCCTGGGACCTGGCCAAGTTTGAGGTCTGCTCCCACAAGTTTGCCGATCTGTCCGAGGCGGGGTACGGCTTTGCCGTGCTCAACGACAGCAAGTATGGGTTCGCCACCTGTGGCAACCACATGCGCCTTTCGCTGATCCGCGCCCCCAAGTCCCCTGATGACAGGGCCGACATCGGCACCCACCGCTTCCGGTACGGGGTCTACCCTCACCCGGGCTCATTCCAGGACTCGGAGGTGGTGCGGCGTGCCCATGAATTCAACTCCCCCATGCGCCATCGCCTCGCCCCGCCCCCTGACGCCATCCCCCACCACCTAGCCCACCCCGACCCCATCCTAGGTTGGGGTGGTTTGGCCTCGGTGGTCCTCGACACCCTCAAAGTTTCGGAGGATGACCCGAGCGCCCTCATCCTCCGTCTGTACGAATCGGTGGGCGCCCGCGGTTGCGGCCACCTCACCCTCCGCCTTCCCGTCGCGAAGGCCTTCTACTCCAACGTCATGGAGGACGAGGTCTCGCCCCTCGCCGCCCACGCGGAAAGTTTCCGCCTAAACTTCCTGCCATTCCAGATCGTCACTTTGAAGCTTATCCTTCACCAGGATCCGTGACGCCGTTTTCTTAAAGCCTTCGGTTAAGTTTTTTTTTATTTTTCGCAGATCCATTTTTAAATTCGGTAACGATCCTACCAACTAAATCTGGGCGGCCTATAAAGCTCGGCGCAAATAAAGTGATGTATTCCGTAACCTTGAAGGTGCCTATACAGCTAATGATACTGGGGTTTAAAAACGATACGCCATTTAAGTATGTCATATGATTCCATTCCAACTAGTGACGCCTCTGCACGCGCCGAGGCGTACCCAATCGGTCCTCGAAAACTTAAATTTTAACCAGACCCTGATTCTAAGCACCACGCTAAGCTTTTCAAGCTATAGCAGCCCTTCACTTGGCTAATAACCCTACACCTACACTTAGTCACGGTGATTAAAACTATATCCGGTTTGAATAAACTTCAACCTAACTCCAGTATAGATGGATCACCTCCCAAGTCACAAGCATTTATTGATCCCCAGTAAAGTACCTGAACCAGCTTGATTTACTTAAATCATTTTACCCAATGAATATCGGTAAGATCTTAGCGTCAATAGGAGCTCTTCTACCGCAATAAATATCGGTAATGGTTTGTAACCATTATCAAAAGCCATCTGATGGCGTGATCATACACGTCAAGTTGGATGTGAAATTTTGATCGGAGTTTGGTCTAAAACTAGAGTTCTTACCCTTTTTTGTTCCGTGGACCCCTTTGCCAGTCAGATGAAAGCTACGGACCCCTTCTCAGAAAAAAGTTTTTAAATGTATAAAATAAAATTACAAAGGAAACCAGTTATATTGAAATACAGGTAGCCTACATAGAAATCTAAAAGTATACATAAATACAGGTACAAATACAAAATATAGGATATAGTAATACAAGTGCTCCTTTTGATATTGATGATTAAATAGTACTACAATACATTAAAAATTTCTAATATATTGGAGCAAAGTTTTATTTTTATAGACATGTCAGTGTGACGACTGTTGTTTATATCGAATAAGGACATTAACCCTTTCACTGATTTTCAAAAAAAAATCATCCGTTTTTTTGGCCTTAAATTTGGCACGGATTTCTCGGCCAATGTTCACTCTTTTTAAGCTCTTTTGGTCCTTGTCGTAACACGAATATTCGATAAATTTTAAAGTAAATCTATATAAATCTTATTTTAATTGGACGCAAATGTGTTTTTAGATTTACATACCCCTCGGTTTTTGGACACATATATGCGCTTTTAGATTTACATCACCCCCCATTTTTTGGACGCATATATGCGTCAAATCATCTAAGTGTTAAACTCGGTTGTAGTATTTGACAAGGCAACACGCATGTCATGTTGGACATCCCCAGGGGGTCCGTGGTTGCCTGGTTAATTACCCCTGGTCTAAAAGATAATTGCAAATTATCAACGGGGCTGAAAACTTCAGGTTAACAAATCTTGAGTGATTTAATAACCTTGGCTTAAAGTTATCTATATTAAGTTTATTCTAGGGATGTTATAGAGGATTGGCTTATGTAAGAAAACTTATGCATTTTATAAAGGTACTAGCCGATTTACCCGTGCTTCGCTATGGTGTCTATAAAATTTCAGATTTTCAATTTATTAATTTAGATTTTATATTATAGATAAATTAAAACTACTCAGCCAAATCTAATTGCTCAATCGAATCAACCAAAAATCACCAACCACTCAGCTAAAACTAACTGAACTTATCAAATCAACCAATAACTAATCACCCCTCAAAACTAAATTGTGTCCTATCGATTCAACCTAAAGCCATCAACCACTCGGCCAAACAAAACAACCTATCGAATCAATCAAATAACACCAACCTGCTATCCGAAACATCTCTTTATACTTAAAATCATTGAGCATGTGACATATCTTCCAAACTACTAAATCAACTTCTACTTAACTTGCCAAAAGTATTTTATTAATTAAGTGAACCAAATTAGGCAGGTTTTTAAAGTATATAAATCCAACATCCAGATACCCGTGCTTCACTACAGTATTTAAAGTTTATCAGATGATAAGCTCACACTGGTATAGCCAATAGGCTGTGCCAGCACTACTCTCGAGCCACTCGGACAATGCTTCACTGTTGCCTTCGTGGCTGGTGAGCTGATTATCTAACTACTTAATCTACTTAAACTCTAATACTGGTTTTTGTTGAGTTTCAGGTGAGCAATTCAATTTGGTGAATTATTAGCTAATATTTGCCAATTCTCACCCAATCACCCAAATAGACTGAACCCATCATACTCGATAATTTCAGGTCCGATCTTATTTGCCAATTCTCACCCACTCACCCAAATAGATTAAACTTATCTGACTCGAAGGTTTCAGATGTCAGTCAGTCAGTCAATCAGTGAGTATGTCAGTGAATTTTTTAAGTAGATGAAACTGGCATGTAATTATGCAGTAATTGATCTAAATTATATATTCCTACGGACAAATCAATAGTTCAAGTTATAATTATAGGTTTTAGGGCATATTTTACAGTTTTCATATTATTTTTTACAGTTTCCACAGCGTGTTTTATAAGTTTCACATAACTTTTTACAATCTTTTTTTAGTACTGATAACTTTTTACAATCTTCACATTATTTTTTATGATTTTCACAGTTTTATTTACTATACTTTGCAATTTTAAATTTCAAAAAAGGTCTTACTTAATACATTCTAATGATTATTGTAAAAAATCTTCAAAGGCTATAGCACATGCAGTTTCTTCCCATATGCCTAGAATATCCTTTCATATCATCCCCAATACTTCAAATATCAAATCTAATAAGAATCTTGAGCTCACCATCAAAGATATACATATTTATTCTTACTACATTCTTTATCTTAGAAAAACTGTATTTGATAAGGTTAAGCATATAACTATAAGGAGATAAAAACATGACATTTCAATTTTTCTATATAAAATACTATTAGAATATTGACATAGGATTCTTGTATTATCCATTATAAAAGCTATATTTTTATGATATATGAAATTCTTTGCATCTTTTTACTAGATTTATAAAGAAAGTTTTGAAAATCTCAGCGCTAACTGAACCAACTACACTCTTCATATATACAACTTCCTCGTTACTGATAGCTGAAATTAGAGAAATATTTATTTCTTTTGTTTTCTAGTACCAGAACTTGAATAGGCTAACCTCTTATAGATCTCCCATATATCCTTCTTAAGTAGAGGCTAGAGCTACTTTCATCAATAAAAATAATACATTCATCTTCATCTTTAGATATGAACTCACAAGCATATAAATTTTTATTTTAGTATTTTTACAATTAATAGTATCTCTAGTATAATACACTCTTTTTTATGTTATTAGCAAAGCCTTTAATACCCTATGAACTATTTTGTAAGTCAAGAAATAATTATTATCCCTTCTTCTTTAACTGCTTATTCTTATAAAGTATCTATTGGATTAGTTTCTATAATATTTTTAAAAAAATCCATAACCTCCTGACTGACTTTTCTATTTACAGGACTTCTCATTCTTTTTTATTAATTCTTTATATTTTTTAAAACATCAATATTTTTTCTAGCAGCTTTATAATTTATTGAAATCATACTCAAAGCTTTTTTTATTAGAACCTTCCTCATTACCTTTTTTACTAAAGGTTTGCAGGTCCCATTACCTACAATTTTATTTTTAATTTCTTTATCAATTTGATATATTTCAATATGATATTTTCACCTTAAAATTAGTTGAATACTATAAAAGGAAATTTCAACATATAAAAATAATGTGAAACTATAAAAAGATAATATGAAAAATGTAAAAAGCTATTTGAAGTTTGTAAAAAATGCTGAAATACTATAATTTAGCAGATCAACCTTATTAAGGTAAAGTAAATGATGTTTAATTTTTATTGTAGGGATTGTATGGTTATCTTCATTTGGAATTATGTGTGACTGGTGGGCTCAGATGTGCAGGCTAAGTAAGTGTTCTACATATAGTTGTAATGTAAGAGCCGGTAATGCAATCATAATATATCAATTCACAGTTGCTATGGTACAGCTGATGAGCATCACATGGTAGGCAGATTTTTGACATAATTTAAAAAAGTGGGCTTTCATGGTTTAGGTGAGGTCACATAGCTCTTTTAAACCCAAGTTTACCTTTTGGCATAGTAACAAAGCTGTCATATGAGTGGTGCCACCAGTTTTTATAAATGGGCGAACAGGTATCACTAAAGAGTTAGTCTTAAATTGAACTTATGTAACTATAACTTGAGGGCTGCATGCGCTTTATACTAAACCTGGCTATTCTATTTCATATTAAGATATGTAGGCTATATGTGCCAAAGATTTTAAGGTTAATATATAACCTTTTTAAATCTCTGAGCGTTGCAATCCTTTTTTAAACTCATAAAAGTCACCTACATGCAAGGTTAATCAGATTGATAAGATTACTATATTATACAATCTGTGGTATGATATCTAGGGAAAACTCCCTACCTCTTTAGGATGTGTTATTAGGTAGGCAAGTATCAAATTACTATCTTAGAAAATATTGTTAAGCCACCATCTAGTACTAAAAAAATATTGTTAAGCCATTCTAGAGGTATTATTCTTCTTACTTAGAAAGTGATGCATATTTTAATTTTAAATTTTTAAATTTTATTCGAGGTGGGCCGACCTGGGGACGATACCGCACCGATTAGTGAAGTGAAGAAAATGGGAAAGGAGGATAAAACCCGGAAAACCTCCATGCGCGGCGTATAATAGGCCAGGAACTCCATGGACCGCCTTTGCTATTTGCTATCTCAGTTCGGGGCATTGGCGCGCAAAACCAACACAGTCAAAATCGTCCCCTACCTAAAGTCCATTACCGGGATTGAACTCGGGAGGCAGTGGTAGAGGGTCTATACTCTACCACTGGGGTATCCTCCCTTAGAAAGTGATGCATATTGATATCACTTCTAGGCTTTATATATAGTATTATATGCTTCTTTTTATCAAGTTATATACCATCATAGATTCAATTCTGAACTATATAATTTAACTTTAAACTGATGTGAATTGAAGTGTATCTCTTGATTAAGTTTAGGCAATCAGTATCTTTAATCTTTTCTCAGTGCCTGAAATAAAAGCTTTCATAATCCTGGGGAAGGTTATATAATTTGACTAGTATAAGCACTTTGGCCAAGATGCATGGCTTGTTTCTATTCTTAGATGTAATAGACTTATGGTAATAGTTGTTAAGAAAACTAATCTCTGAAGCAAGTCTCAACGCTGAGCTATTTATTTCACTTTAAAGTACCTTTTTATAGCAGATTGTCATTAAAGGAGATTAATTATAAGATTATATAGATAACTAATATCTGGTAAAAATATTTACTAGCTCTAAAAAGATATTTACTGGATTAGAATGATGGTCTGGTTATCTATAGTAAGTTTGCTCAAATCTATCATCACTATCTTAGACATCAACAGTAATATTAATAATTTTGGTAAAATGATTGATAATGGCTCTAATTTTTTGATGGTCTTAGAAATGTATAAATTATATGAGAACTAACTTATTTAAAAAACTTCTATTGAAAATAGTGTGAGAGTAGGGCTGGCCCATAGCTGCCACTATGTTATTAGCAAATTTCACAGCTTAACTAATTTGCTAATGAGAAACTAGTATTTTAAAACAATTTATTGTAGCGCTAGCATGAGTTACCTGAACCTTATTTTTGATAATGGATCTACTTTTTAAAAGCCTTTTACACATAGATATTGATAATTTCAACTTTTAAGTATGATTGTATGAAATATACTATATAGAGCTTTAAGAATAGCTTACAAAACCTATGCATAAGATAAAACAACATAGTAAAGTCTAAGACACTTGGTCATACACTTGGTCATATACCTCCATGAGAGGAAAATTATAAAGCCTTGCAGTTGATGCCATTTTAACTATGATATAATCATGATCTGTCATATATTGTACCATACCTTAAAACCAAAGTATGCAGCTTGGTTTTATATGAAAGTTTATTTGATGCTTATAGAAGTATCAACTATATTTGGTGATCTGTTATATCCATGAAAGCTAAAATATAGTTATATAAGTAGACTAATTATTTACTGCATACAATACTTTGGTAAAAGCTTTTTAAAAATAAATGAGCAACTATACTTTATTTTAAATTCTGGTTTATGGCTATAGTTAAAAGATAACCTAGATATTACTCAGAAACCTATTATGTATAATAACTTAAAGTCTAAATAGGGTAGGGTAATCTAACCTGATAATATAAGCATTCTAACTTTTGTTACTCTCTGCTAGTATTTCTAGATAGATATAAATGATACATAATCTTTACTTTTGATACTAAGTTTTAAATCTGTAGGTCTCATATATGATGACATATACAATTGGCTTCACATTTTAAATCATATTTTGAATCACTAAATATAGTGTCAAGTTATATAGGCAAATAGCTGGAAATTTGACCTTGCTCTTAATTTTATATATGTTAAGTTTCTCTATGTATAAGATCACTACTACAGTCTTCCAATGCAGGCATCAGTTTGATTACCTAATATCCCTTAGTCTAGATGAGCATTCACCTATAATATCTATAAGAGGTACCTCTTTTAGGTACAATCTGTTAAAAGAGAATCTAATGTTAGAGCATCTATGACCTCTTAGTTTTTCTCTATGCAGCTGGAAATTTCTATGGCATTTGAGGGGCTATTAAAAACTTTAAACTCCAGAATCAGTATTCACCCTGTAACTATCTTTTAATTTTCAACTCACAATTGTAGAAGGGAGATATCACGTTCTACATCTATTTGATAGATATATCTTTATGTGCTTCAGGTAACTCTTGACAAGAGTGTACACCATGATTACTGGTGATATAATATGCAATATGATTATAGCTAAATCTATAGTATAATTATTCTTGGGATTGATATCCTGAAATGAGGTGTTATATATTTTGTAAGATTAGAGCCAAGACTATTTAGCACAGCTCTGAAGATGCCTATAATGCATAGTAAATATTGTAGGTCTGGATGGAACCATCTAGTACTAAAAAAATATTGTAGGTCTGGCGTTAGAGCCCATATTTTCATAAAAACAGAATGTTAAAATTTAATCTGACCAACCATATAAAAAACTAATTGCCTACTTAATTTTATTTTACTAATTATCAGACAGGTATGTTTGACCAAACAGTTTTCCTCATACTAGCTTTGATCAGTAGATTTAATTTGATATCAATTCACCTAAGCTTTCTTTACAAAATATAACTATTAATTCATAAAATATTTGCCCTTGTGGTGGTGATAACTTGTACTACTAATTTCTTATAAATTTTGAACTGGGATCACCCCCAATAATTAACTATTGTTTTTATCAATCCTTGTCTTCATGGCCGTGTCACCTCATAGTATTAACTATAAAATTAGTTAGCTTACATTACCAAGTAATTGTAATATTGTAGCTACAATCACTTTCTCACCACCTTATCCATGCTAAACCTTAATAAGTAACTTGCATCATTATACTTCACTCATGTAGCTGTGAACAATATAATACAATCATTAACTCCCTTGCTTCAGAGCCACCAAAATGTGTCAATAATAGTTTTACCATTGTCCTTGACCAATTGCCACTGTTTTCTTTGTATATGACTGATTGCTAATAGTTGAAATGTTCAAGGCCTAGGCATTTGTATCCATAATTTTATAAATAACATGAAACTGACTAAAATTAAGTGCTGCGCATTGCCAATTATTTAAACCACTGAAAACCATGGAATTAGATAATCATATGATGAAGTGAATGTAAACTGGAAAAGGGATCCTCTTTTACTATCATCTTCTAAGAGCCTGCCCTAAGAGAATGACTATAAACAGCAAGCTCAAGCCACAGTTGTTACTATCTATGGTATGCTTTACCTTATGTACAATAAAAGCCTTTTTTGCAATTAAGGCTTAATTCAATTTTTTATAGGTTCTGTCACCATACAGAATACTTTTTATCAAGTGAAAACCAACCTGTGCATTTGGAATATAAAACCTAAGCGTCAATTATAATAAAGTAGTGCTCAATATAGGGGCACTTTCTGCAACCCTGTACACTAAGTTAACCATAGAGATCAAGTCAAACCCTGTCTACCAGTTGTTGGAAACTTACACATGTGTGCTGAAGTGGATGACCATGAATCCAAGAACTTCATAAATAATTTAAAAAAAATGCAATAACTCAGTTGATTGCCACATTGTTATTGAAAATTTTTTTGATTAACCAAGATTGCCAAGTCACAACTATAAAAGAAAATGAGGTGGTTCAACTTTGGGACAATTATACCACGCCAAGTTTTTTAGCCTGTGCTGGTTTTGAATCTGTGTTAAACAAAACCCAACCTGGAGTGGAGCAGGAACCACCCTGCTATGCTACCACTCCTATCCAGATCACACATTATAAAATATAATTTAGAGAAATCCTAATGCCACCTCAATGGCCTCAATATATAATTTGGAAAAAGATGTTTGCTTTTGTTACCAATATCTACAGAAAATTTAATTTTCTTCACACTAGTATAATACAAAGGACAAAATATAAAGGTGCCTACAGAAACCCAAGTAATGAAGAATACCCTACTTACATTAAAATATAAACTTAATCAGGTTAGAAAAATGATCAAGGTGGAGCACCACTGTCTCACTAGCAAATAAACCAATTCTAAAAGATTAACATTGAACACCATAGGTTTGATGCACAAACAAAAATATCACTTGTGTCAACTGATGAAGGCAATAAAGCACCAATTATAAGCACCTAGTCTACTAAAATTACTTAAAGAATCCGGTTATTTCTAAACAAAACAATACTCAGATAATCTCCACTTTTGATCTTCCAGACACTAACTCCTTTTAAAACAATGTTTTTGCTCACGCCACCCAGATACCTCAGTGTGCAAAGCTTTGGTGGGTCAAAACATTTATGTGCCCACTTCTTATTCAACTAACCAGATAGATTATCTTGGACATTGTGAGCCATCCAGCCTAAAATTTTTTCAACCTGATATATTATCTTATCAATTTTTAAAGTTTGATTTTACATATGATATTCACAATTTTATTGCCTTGTGTGAATTACCAAAGGGTACCCACAGGACAACTAAGCTAGTGAAATTGATGAATTCACTAGACTAAAAGTTTGGAGCGGGTGATGCCCAAACTAAATTGAGCTAGGATGACTTATATGAACGCCAAAGATCTCATTATCAAAGAGCTTTGAGAAATAGAAGGTATGTCTACTTGAAAGCATTATTGCTTAATTTTTACTTTAACAAAGATGATCAAAACACAGCCTTTACTAAATGGTTTTAGCTTGATTCCAAGTGTTATATAGTGCTAAGTTCTAAATAATTTTGACATAAAGGTTTCTCTTTGCAATGCCTTCTGTAGGTCTGGAGACCAAACCTCTTGGGTTAGACCAGAAAAAGGCCCCTTATAGGAAAAAGAAGGGAACTAGTGCCCTTGTGGAGCCCTTGTCTCAACTGGGGACTTGGGACATGTTGTCAGACAGACAGCAAGTAGAAATTAGACTGGCCTACTAGCCTGGATGCTGGAGCATCCAAGTGGTGAACCAGAATTCCAGGGGCACTGCTGCTGTTATGATGGGTATGGAGCTGGAAGGGAACTTAAATCTCAACAGATAAAAATGGAAATTTGGGGAAAGGTGAATTTATTGAAAAATTTAAGGGAAGAGAATCAACCAACAATTTTCTCAGGGCGATGCACCCTATTAAATAGTCATCAATTTTGGGGGGAAAATAAGCCAGGATCAGGTAATGCAAGTTTGAACTAAGTGGTGAACTATTTGGGAATAGGTGAGTTAGTTCCCTAGGGACTGACATTACAAAATTTGGCGACAAGCCAAGTTTTGGTCAGCTTGACCTAAACAGTGAACTATTTGGAAATGGGTGATTTAGTTCTCTGGGGACTGACATCGCTAAGTTTGGCAGCAGGCTGAGTTGCAGTCAGGTCAACCTAAGAGGTGAACTATTTGAGAATAGGAGGGGTAGTTCCCTGGGGGTCAACATCATAAGATTTGGTGATGGGCCAAGTTGTGGTCAGTGGTATTGCATCAGGCGCAATGCCCAATTTTCTGGCAGGAAGCTGTCCATCGGGGGTGATGCCTGATGGATTTGGGAGGAGGGAAGATTTCTGATCATTGTGTAAACTGAATCTGCAACTGTCAGGCATTCTTGCTGATTGCTCAACCTTCATACCTTTTTGACCATTTGAAATCTGAGTATCCGGCTGATTGCCACTCAAATTAGTTGCAATTAATTCTATTTTGGTGATCTCAGCGCAGATTTTACTTTATTCATCATAACAGTTCTGCCAAGGAGAGTGCAAGTACTGAAAGTGGGATCTGAAGCTGACAGGCTATTTTCCAGCACTCATCTACCACATGATTGAGATTGCCCTGAGTAATGAGGGGTATAGCCATCCTCTTTGGTATTTTTTTGCTCAGGAACAGAAGGATGGTCCAATTAACGCTCAGCGGATATTCCTCAGGACTTACATTACCCTTTTCTTTTTCCAAGCAAAGAGCCTCATCACTGAGAAACTGTATGAGAGCCACCTTCTAGTGCGCCTTGGGTGACTTGATCGTCATTACTGACGTAGGTTTTTTTGGGAAAAATGGGGAGTCTTGGGGTGGGAGATGTGGGATGTTTCATCCAGGTTCATACAATTTGTGCAATTGCGCATCTTTCCCCAACTGTTCTTATGAAAGGAACATCACAATTTCTGGAATGCTGGGATAACTTCATCCTCAGCCTCTTCCCCATTTGCGATGATAATCAGTTCCAGTTCCATAGAAATTGCACCTTTGAAGGGCGGCAGCTGGGAAACTACTGGGCTTTTGGAGGACAAACTCATTGCAAGTTGAGATGTCAGACTCTACTGACATGGGCAAGGTAGCCATGGCAACTATGGGGTATGGTTTTTGGAGTTTTTTTTGAGTGGATGGGGCTAATGTGGGCAGGGATAATCTTCTTTATGACCTGATTCAGTTGGAAAGAAAGGACCATTGCTTCACCAATATCTTTGAGTAAGGTGGAAATGGTAGAGATTGATGGTTGGTCGATTATGTCAGACAGACAGCAAGTAGAAAATAGACTGGCCTACCAGCCTGGATGCTGGAGCATCCAAGTGGTTAACCAGAATGCCAGGGGCACTGCTGCTGGTATGACGGGTATGGAGCTGGAAGGGAACTTAAATCTCAACAGATAAAAAGGAAATTTGGGGGAAAGGGTTTTATTGGAAAATTTAAGGGAAGAGAATTGACCAACAATTTTCTCAGGGCGATGCACCCTATTGAATAGTCATCAATTTTGGGGGGAAAATAAGCTGGGATCAGGTTCCACAAGTTCAACCTAAGTGGTGAACTATTTAGGAATAGGTGGTTTAGTTCCCTAGGGACTGACATTACAAAATTTGGCAATAAGCTGAGTTTCAGTCAGTTTGACCTAAACAGTGAACTATTCGGAAATGGGCGGGTTAGTTCTCTGGGGACTGACATTGCTAAGTTTAGGAGCATGCCAAGTTGCAGTCAGGTCAACCTAAGAGGTGAACTATTTGGGAATAGGAGGGGTAGTTCCCTGGGGTCAACATCATAAGATTTGGTGATGGGCAAGTTGTGGTCAGTGGTATTGCATCAGGCGCAACGCCCAATTTTCTAGCAGGAAGCTGCCCATTGGGGGTGATGCCTGATGGATTCAGGAGGGGGGAATATTTCTGATCATTGTGTAAACTGAATCTGCAACCATCAGGCATTCTGGCCGATAGCTCAACCTTCATACCTTTTTGACCATTTGAAATCTGAGTATCCAGCTGATTGCCACTCAAACTAGTTGCAATTAATTCTATTTTGGTGATCTCAGCGCAGATTTTACTTTATTCATCATAACAGTTCTGCTGAGGAGAGTGCAAGTAGTGAAAGTGGGATCTGAAGCTGACAGGATATTTTACAGCACTCATCTACCACACGATTAAGATTGCCCTGAGTAATGAGGGGTATAGCCATCCTCTTTGGTATTTTCTTACTCAGGAACAGAAGGATGGCCCAATTAATGCCCAGCAGACATTCCTCGGGACTTACATTACCCTTTCCTTTTTCCAAGCAAAGAGCCTCATCACTGGGAAACTATACAAGAGCCACCTTCTTGTGCACCTTGAATGACTTGATTTGCCATTACTGACGTATGTTTTTTTTTGGGAAAATGGGGAGTCTCAGGGTGGGAGATGTGGAATGTTTCATCCAGGTTCATACAATTCGCACAATCATGTGTCTTGTCCCAACAGTTCTTATGGAAGGAACATCGAGATTTCTGGAATGCTGGGATAACTTCATCCTCAGCCTCTTCCCCATTTGTGATGATAATCAGTTCCAGTTTCATAGGAATTTCACCTTTGAAGGGCGGCAGCCGGTAAACTACTGGGCTTTTAAAGGACAAACTCATTGCAAGTTGAGATTTCAGACTCTACTGACATGGGCAAGGTAGCCGTGGCAACTATGGGGTATGGTTTTTGGAGTTTTTTGAGTGGGATGGGGCTAATGTGGGCAGGAAAATCTTCTTTATGACCTTATTCAGTTGGAAAGAAAGGACCATTACTTCACCAATATCTTTGAGTAAGGTGGAAATGGTAGAGATTAATGGTTGGTCGATTATGTCAGACAGATGGCAAGTAGAAAATAGACTGGCCTACCATCCTGGATGCTGAAGCATTCAAGTGGTGAACTAGAATGCCAGGGGCACTGCTGCTGGTATGACGGGTATGGAGCTGGAAGGGAACTTAAATCTCAACAGATAAAAAGGAAATTTGGGGGAAAGGGTTTTATTGGAAAATTTAAGGTAAGAGAATTGACCAACAATTTTCTCAGAGCGATGCACCCTATTGAATAGTCATCAATTTTGGGGGGAAAATAAGCTGGGATCAGGTTCCACAAGTTCAACCTAAGTGGTGAACTATTTTAAAATAGGCGGGTTAGTTCCCTAGGGACTGACATTACAAAATTTGGCAACAAGCCGAGTTTTGGTCAGTTTGACCTAAACAGTGAATTATTTGGAAATGGGCGGGTTAGTTCTCTGGGGAATGACATCACAAAGTTTGGGAGCAGGCCAAGTTGCGGTCAGGTCAACCTAAGAGGTGAACTATTTGAGAATAGGAGGGGTAGTTCCCTGGGGGTCAACATCATAAGATTTGGTGATGGACCAAGTTGTGGTCAGTGGTATTGCATCAGGCGCAACGCCCAATTTTCTGGCAGGAGGCTGTCCATCGGGGGTGATGCCTGATGGATTTGGGAGGAGGGAAGATTTCTGATCATTGTGTAAACTTAATCTGCAACTGTCAGGCATTCTGGCCGATAGCTCAACCTTCATACCTTTTTGACCATTTGAAATCTGAGAATCCAGCTGATTGCTGCTCAAATTAGTTGTGTTAATTCTATTTTGGTGATCTTGGTGCAGATTTTACTTAATTCTATGTAACAGTTCTGCCAAGGAGAGTGCAAGTACTGAAAGTGGGATTCAAAGTTGACAGGCTATTTTTCCAGCACTCGGCTACCACATGAGCGAGATTGCCATGAGTAACAAGGGGTATAGCCATCCTCTTTGGTATTTTCTTGCTCAGGAACAGAAGGATGGCCCAACTAAGACCCAGCAGACATTCCTCGGGACTTACATTACCTTTCCTTTTTCCAACCAAAGAGCCTCATCACTGAGAAACTGTATGAGAGCCACCTTCTAGTGCGCCTTGAGTGACTTGATCGCCATTACTGACGTAGGTTTTTTTGGGAAAAATGGGGAGTCTTGGGGTGGGAGATGTGGGATGTTTCATCCAGGTTTATACAATTTGTGCAATTGCGCATCTTGCCCCAACTGTTTTTATGAAAGGAACATCACAATTTCTGGAATGCTGGGATAACTTTATCCTCAGCCTCTTTCCCATTTGTGATGATAATCAGTTCCAGTTCCATAGGGATTTTACCTTTGAAGGGCGGCAGCCGGTAAACTACTGGGTTTTGGAGGTCAAACTCATTGCAAGTTGAGATGTCAGACTCTACTGACATGGGCAAGGTAGCCGTGGCAACTATGGGGTATGGTTTTTGGAGTTCTTTTGAGTGGGATGGGGCTAATATGGGCAGGGATAATCTTCTTTATGACCTGATTCAGTTGGAAAGAAAGGACCATTGCTTCACCAATATCTTTGAGTAATGTGGAAATGGTAGAGATTGATGGTTGGTCGATTATGTCAGACAGACAGCAAGTAGAAAATAGACTGGCCTACCAGCCTGGATGCTGGAGCATCCAAGTGGTTAACCAGAATGCCAGGGGCACTGCTGCTGGTATGACGGGTATGGAGCTGGAAGGGAACCTAAATCTCAACAGATAAAAACAGAAATTTGGGGGAAAGGGTTTTATTGGAAAATTTAAGGTAAGAGAATTGACCAACAATTTTCTCAGGGCGATGCACCCTATTGAATAGTCATCAATTTGGGGGGAAAATAAGCTGGGATCAGGTTCCACAAGTTCAACCTAAGTGGTGAACTATTTGGGAATAGGCGGGTTAGTTCCCTAGGGACTGACATTACAAAATTTGGCAACAAGCTGAGTTTCAGTCAGTTTGACCTAAACAGTGAACTATTCGGAAATGGGCGGGTTAGTTCTCTGAGACTGACATTGCTAAGTTTAGGAGCAGGCTAAGTTGCAGTCAGGTCAACCTAAGAGGTGAACTATTTGGGAATAGGAGGGGTAGTTCCCTGGGGGTCAACATCACAAGATTTGGTGACAAACCAAGTTGTGGTCAGTGGTATTGCATCAGGTGCAACGCCCAATTTTCTAGCAGGAAGCTGCCCATTGGGGGTGATGCCTGATGGATTCAGGAGGGGGAAGATTTCTGATCATCGTGTAAACTGAATCTGCAACCATCAGGCATTCTGGCTGATAGCTCAACCTTCATACCTTTTTGACCATTTGAAATCTGAGTATCCGGCTGATTGCCACTCAAATTAGTTGCAATTAATTCTATTTTGGTGATCTCAGCGCAGATTTTACTTTATTCATCATAACAGTTCTGCTGAGGAGAGTGCAAGTACTGAAAGTGGGATCTGAAGCTGACAGGCTATTTTCCAGCACTCATCTACCACACGATTAAGATTGCCCTGAGTGACGAGGGGTATAGCCATCATCTTTGGTATTTTCTTGCTCAGGAACAGAAGGATGGCCCAATTAACGCCCAGCGGATATTCCTCAGGACTTACATTACCATTTCCTTTTTCCAAGCAAAGAGCCTCATCACTGGGAAACTGTATGAGAGCCACCTTCTAGTGCGCCTTGGGTGACTTGATCGCCATTACTGACGTAGGTTATTTTTTGGGAAAAGTGGGGAGTCTTGGGGTGGGAGATGTGGGATGTTTCATCCAGGTTCATACAATTTTGTGCAATTGCGCATCTTGCCCCAACTGTTTTTATGAAAGGAACATCACAATTTCTGGAATGCCAGGATAACTTCATCATTAGCCTCTTCCCCATTTGCGATGATAATCAGTTCCAGTTCCATTTGAATTGCACCTTTGAAGGGCGATAGTCGGGAAACTACTGGGCTTTTGGAGGACAAACTCATTGCAAGTTGAGATGTCAGACTTTACTGACATGGGCAAGGTAGCCGTGAAAACTATGGGGTATGGTTTTGGAGTTCTTTTGAGTGGGATGGGGCTAATGTGGGCTGGGATAATCTTCTTTACGACCTGATTTAGTTGGAAAGAAAGGACCATTGCTTCACCAATATCTCCAAATAAGGTGGAAATGGTAGAGATTGATGGTTTGTCAATTATGTCAGACAGACGGCAAGTAAAAAATAGACTGGCCTACCAGCCTGGATGCTGGAGCATCCAAGTGGTGAACCAGAATGCCAGGGGCACTGCTGCTGGTATGACGGGTATGGAGCTGGAAGGGAACTTAAATCTCAACAGATAAAAATGGAAATTTGGGGGAAGGTGTTTTTATTGGAAAATTTAAGGGAAGAGAATTGACCAACAATTTTCTCAGGGCGATGCACCCTATTGAATAGTCATCAATTTTGGGGGGAAAATAAGCTGGGATCAGGTTCCACAAGTTCAACCTAAGTGGTGAACTATTTAGGAATAGGTGGTTTAGTTCCCTAGGGACTGACATTACAAAATTTGGCAATAAGCTGAGTTTCAGTCAGTTTGACCTAAACAGTGAACTATTCGGAAATGGGCGGGTTAGTTCTCTGGGGACTGACATTGCTAAGTTTAGGAGCATGCCAAGTTGCAGTCAGGTCAACCTAAGAGGTGAACTATTTGGGAATAGGAGGGGTAGTTCCCTGGGGTCAACATCATAAGATTTGGTGATGGGCAAGTTGTGGTCAGTGGTATTGCATCAGGCGCAACGCCCAATTTTCTGGCAGGAGGCTGTCCATCGGGGGTGATGCCTGATGGATTTGGGAGGGGGGAAGATTTCTGATCATTGTGTAAACTGAATCTGCAACTGTCAGGCATTCTGGCTGATAGCTCAACCTTCATACCTTTTTGACCATTTGAAATCTGAGTATCCGGCTGATTGCCACTCAAATTAGTTGCAATTAATTCTATTTTGGTGATCTTAGCGCAGATTTTACTTAATTCATTGTAACAGTTCTGCCAAGGAGAGTGCAAGTACCAAAAGTGGGATCCAAAGCTGATGGGCTATTTTCCAGCACTCATCTACCATGTGAGCGATATTGCCCTGAGTAACAAGGGGTATAGCCATCCTCTTTGGTATTTTCTTGCCCAGGACAGAAGGATGGCCCAAAAAACGCCCAGCGGATATTTCTCGGGACTTACATTACCCTTTCCTTTTTCCAAGTAAAAAGCCTCATCACTGGGAACCTGTACAAGAGCCACCTTCTTGTGCGCCTTGGGTGACTTGATCGCCATTACTGATGTAGGTTTTCTTTTTTGGGAAAAATGGGAGCCTTGGGGTGGGAGATGTAGGATGTTTCATCCAGGTTCATAAAATTCGTGCAATCATGCGTCTTGCCCCAACTGTTCTTATGAAAGGAACATCGCAATTTCTGGAATGCTGGGATAACTTCATCCTCAGCCTCTTCCCCATTTGCGATGATAATCAGTTCTAGTTCCATAGGAATTGCACCTTTGAAGGGCGGCAGCCAGGAAACTACTGGGCTTTTGAAGGACAAACTCATTGCAAGTTGAGATGTCAGACTCTACTGACATGGGCAAGGTAGCCGTGGAAACTATGAGGTATGGTTTTTGGAGTTCTTTTGAGTGGGATGGGGCTAATATGGGCAGGGATAATCTTCTTTATGACCTGATTCAGTTGGAAAGAAAGGACCATTGCTTCACCAATATCTCCAAATAAGGTGGAAATGGTAGAGATTGATGGTTTGTCAATTATGTCAGACAGACGGCAAGTAATAAATAGACTGGCCTACCAGCCTGGATGCTGGAGCATCCAAGTGGTTAACCAGAATGCCAGGGGCACTGCTGCTGGTATGACGGGTATGGAGCTGGAAGGGAACTTAAATCTCAACAGATAAAAACGGAAATTTAGGGGAAGGTGTTTTTATTGGAAAATTTAAGGGAAGAGAATTGACCAACAATTTTCTCAGGGCGATGCACCCTATTAAATAGTCATCAATTTTGGGGGGAAAATAAGCTGGGATCTGGTTCCGCAAGTCTTACCTAAGTGGTGAACTATTTGGGAATAGGCGGGTTAGTTCCCTAGGGACTGACATTACAAATTTGGCAACAAGCTGAGTTTCAGTCAGTTTGACCTAAACGGTGAACTATTTGGAAATGGGCAGGTTAGTTCTCTGGGGACTGACATCGTTAAGTTTGGCGGCAGGCCAAGTTGCGGTCAGGTCAACCTAAGAGGTGAGCTACTTGGGAATAGGAGGGGTAGTTCCCTGGGGGTCAACATCGCAAGATTTGGTGATGAGCCAAGTTGTGGTCAGTGGTATTGCATCAGGAGCAACACCCGATTTTCTGGCAGGAAGCTGCCCATAGGGGGTGATGCCTGACAGATTTGGGAGGGGGGAAGATTTCTGATCATTGTGTATCCCAAATTTGCAACCGTTGGGCGTTCTGGCTGATAGCTCAACCTTCATACCTTTTTGACATTTGAAATATTAGTATCTGGCTGATTGCCGCTCAACTTAGTTGCAATTAATTCTATTTTGGTGATCTTGGCGCAGATTTACTCAATTCATTGTAACATTTCTGCTGAAGAGAGTGCAAGTATTGAAAGTGGGATCCAAAGCTGATGGGCTATTTTCCAGCATTCGTCTAACACGTGAGCAATATTGCCCTGAGCAACAAGGGGTATAGCCATCCTCTTTGGTATTTTCTTGCTCAGGAACAGAAGGATGGCCGATCAACGCCCAGCAGACATTCCTTGGGACTTACACATGTGGTTGACAAACGTTGGGTAACCACATTAGCTACATAAGATCCCTCCACAGTATCCCCTTTGGCTGCTTCTTCCCTTGTTGAAAAAATAAAGAATGTATGTAGGAAGTAATACAGGCCAGAAGTCACCAACAGCACCTCCCCCTCCACTAGCCTCCACCTTACCATCCCTCACTTCTATGAAAAGAAAGGAAATTGGCCTCAAAACTCTGGAAATGGTTCCTGAGTCAGGAAACTGGTATGGAACATGAAATCCAAAAATTATGGGTTTGGGAAAGTTAATCCAAGTCAAAATTTCATTTTCAAAAAAAATTAAAAAAATTAAATAAAAATTGGTCAGAATCAGCCCTGGTGGAGTCCAATTCTGCCTTCCCTTTGATCTGAGTAAATCTGCTCAAGTTTGGATTAGTGAGGGTTCCTCCCTGGCAGATAAGACAATTACTTTGCCAGAGCTTTTGTGACCTTTGCATAAGCTGGATGAAGATGCCCCAATCCCAGGATGAGTACCCATGAGTACATCAGCTGCTAATGTCCAAGGAAACATACCACAACCCCCTTTTTCCCCATTTCTTGTGTAAAAGGCACCTGCCTGTGGAAGTGGCAGTTGTTGGTACATTTTCCTTCTTAAGTTTGAAGTAAAACTGATCTTTACTCATAAATCTTCTCTGTGGACTCCGCCTTCTTACAAACATACTTTCACTTAACCCAGCAAAGTATGAAGAAATCTGCGTTTTAGGGCCAATGGTCATCAAGTGGGCCCTCTAAGCCATCAATTTGGCGACCTACCAAAATGGTGACCGCATTGATCAAAGATTTTTCCATGAGCATGCAACGCCAATCTGCCACTTCCAAAGAGATTTTATATCCGCTGAACTTTTTGCAACAATCTGCTCTACCTTTGACACCTGGCAGACAAGCTACAGGTTATCTCCCACTTTGCAAAATAGTCAGAGAATTTGGACTAATTCACTCCACCAATTCGCTGGTGGTTCAGCATAATTTAGGCAGAATGAGGCCATCTCCTCTAATCACAATTCTCCTTTTAAAGGTGATAAATGGCTGTCCTCACAACTGCAAGGCAATAACCAGGTACTGGACTATCTGGGCCATCTCACCAAGGGCCAATATGGCTCAAACCTTTTTATAAAATTGATCCACCGTCCCAGCGACGTCCTAAACGCCTTAACCCACTGGTAAAAACCCTTAACGGGTGCAAGGCAAAGCCTAAGGCCTCATGACAGTTGATTCAATTTGATCTGATTTGATCTCTAAACTCAATTAGAATTTCCAAAATTTTGAAAATATAAATTTATGTTCAGAGTTTTTATTATAATGAAACAATCTAGAAGAGTTGGAAAAAGAGCCCAAAGGTCACCAACTGAAAACCCAGGAGAATTGGTAATCCTTTTTGTCTCTCCCACCCTTGGAAGATGCCCCAGCAAGACCCACGGTTTCCCCCATTGCAGCCATTTGGTTTGCCATAATGCCTTTGATATGTTCTTTATCTTTTATTTCCCTCACAAGAATTATAGTGGATTCATCCTTCATCTTATAATAGCTGCTATGCCATTGTCATTCTTGGCTTTCCACTGTGTTGTTACACACCCAGATTGGAAGCTCAATCTTACTTTAATCAGGAGATTCCATGACACCTACACTTTTACAAAGGAAATAAATATGTATTGCTACTAGTTTTGAATGATAAACATACCACTATACAAATGGGTACTTATCTCTTCCAAAGCGCCATCACTTTTGAGACGCCAGACTAAACCAAACCTGATCCTTGTGACATACGGCACAGTCCCATTTCCCCAAAGGAGGATACAACTAGGACCTATGGGCCTTGCTCCAATAAGTAGGTTTTTTGTCAGATATTGTCATATATGTCCAAAATTATTGAGCTATGCAAAGCATTTCCTGATAGTATTGCAAAGCAAAATGATTCATGTTGTAAACAAGCTAAAGGTGATGACTTTAAAAAGATAGAAAAAACATAAGAAAGATCTTTTACTTCTGCCAACCCTCAAAAATCCTAATTAGACTTGAAGTTTGATATCAGCAACATGCTAAGTAATAAAAAGGAAACTTGGACGCTCCACACAGTTTTCCATCAAGCATTTTCTGATGATGTGGTAGCTGTGACCACTCAGTCACAAAAGGATTTTAAAAAAGTATTAAATATTAATCAAGTATGAAAGCATCCATTTAGCAATTAGAACAACAACAGTTTAGTTATCTCTGGTGTACCTCAAAGTTGGATGGGGTTCAGTGGTCATTCCTCTCTTGCATTGAAGAAACTGTCCATTGATTAATTTAAACCATAAAATCTTATCATGTCAAACTGACGCTTTATATGTCAATTTAATTATTTTGAGGCTTACTACTCTGAGTGCACCTTAATTGACATGACTTTTGATAAGCTCAAATTAAGAGACTTAATGGACAATGGGGCACCAATAATATTGTGTCCACTAGACTAGTATTGAAGCTTGGTCTTTCACTAGATATGGATCACCAAAAGGAATATGGTATCAAGGATCCAGTTAGACTACATCCCATAAATTTTATAATGTAATGCTGATGTGTTATGTAAAATTATGTGATACTTGAAATACACCAAGCTTTCCAAGTTTTTCTAGTAAACAAACTACACTCTGCAGCTGAGTTCTATCAATATAATGGCGATCTATGTAAGTTTTCTAATACAAAGTAATTGATTGCTTTGATTGCACTTCAGAAACTCAGTATTTCATTGCTGACTCTGGTAGCACACTTGGTATAGGTATTTGGCTAATCTTATCTCAACGCCTTTGGGGTCTCTTGAGTGTCTTATATAATAACTAGTAAACAAGGGCAACACAGGGGGTTCATTAATTAATCACACTAGAAAATAAACTTAATAATTTAGAAATTTATATCAAAATAAAATACAATATTTAAGCAAAGAGGTAAGTTTGTTTTCAGTAGCACAGCAGTGGGTGCAATTTTTAAAACTCCAAAATGGAATTTAGATGCTACCTTCAGGTTATAAAGTAAAGATCATATCTAAATTAGTTGAATTAGGATAGGCGCGGAAGCCCATCCAGTACCAGCATTGATGGCTGGCTAGAAACTAAATTAAGTTTAAAATAATTTAACTAAAAACTAATGATTTTATATAATACTGAAAATTGAAAATTGGATGGCAACCAACACACATGATGGAATTCTCTATGGTTTTGGCGTTTGGGAAACCATACCAAGCAAAAGAAATCATTATACATTAGTAGTATAATATCAAGCCATTATTTACCAAACTAAAATTATAAGTTTAAAATTGATACCACTCAATGAGGACTTATGGGATTTAAGCTAATTTGAAGACAATACTTTAGAGATATTTTTGACTTAACATTACATTATAAAATAGTAGAAAGAAGGGGGTGTGGAATGGTCAGAATGGGCGTCCCCTATAACCCCTCATGACGCAGGTTTGAATTCCATCATGGCAGAAACTATATTTCTGTGCCAAGAGGTATCATTAAATGTGGATTTGTGCACCATGCCTCAGTACAACCAAGTGAATTAGTGAAGTTAGATCATGTAATCCCAGACTATCAAAACACACATTGGAAGATTTACCCCCAGTACTTGGGGTTTCTTTTAATCCCATATTTTTGCTCCCTACTCTCTATCTCTCCTATTAGTGTGGTATATTTGTCTCAAGGTCAGCCCACCTCAAATAAAAGCTATAATAGAAAGAACAACGACCTATTGCCAGAATCACAATTTGACAAATTTTTCATTCAAGTATGGCATAATACTAACTGATTATCAAAAGATTTTTGGCTTTACAGGTGGTTGCTCAACCATATTTTGCAACCTAAAGACATTTCTCTAAGGGTCAAATCATAGTTTATCCATTATAGCGGGTCATCTAGTTATAGTAAGAACTGATATCAAGTTTACTACCCAAAGATTATATTAAAAAATAAATTTGCCATTCTAACAGACAAACTTGAATTATGTTTCAGTGCCTTCTTTTCCTTTCAAACCATGGCAAAATCCAAGTATTTATTAGTTAATTTTTTATACAATTCTGATAATTAACAATAAGTTTTTTTAATCATATTTTAATAGCTTTACAATTAAAAAATACAATATTTTGGTAATCTAGATAAGCTTGGGATTGATGAAAAGAAATAACAATCCGCATTTTGGTAATACAGCACAAATAACTTTATTGTGTAAGTTAGAAAAAAAGGATCAGTCCTTGGCTCTATTTGATAGATATTGTGTTATATTTGCTGTAGTAAATTTCAAATTGGAGTGCGCAAATGATGTTCAACATTATTTTTAATAGTGGAACTCATTTGGAATTTATTCTCCATCCTATCAGACATTTGAAGTTGTCTAAATAAGTTGTTTATATTAATAATAACTTAGCTTATAAACTGAGGATGTTAATACCCTTCAAGGTTCCTTAGATCTCCCTCATATTGATCATAGAAAAAGGATGGATCCAATTTTTGTAGTTATTGGTTATAAAAAACTTATTAACTATATATGAAAGGATCCCTTCCATTACCACATATCAATGATGTTCTAATATACATGGGCGGCATGTAGCACTTTTCAGTCATGGATACATTTTTTGGCTATTGGCAGATCAAGATGCAAAAGGTGAAGAGGAGTATTGCATCATGGTTATGGCCAAGGTCCTTTACTAATCCTCTCAGATGTGACATGAGTAGTGAAAAGCCCCGTGACTTTTTAAAGGTCCATGGACAGTATATTAAGCTAACTGAAAATCTCTTTTGTTAGTAAATAAGCAATAGAAACGTTTCTTCAGAACGTTTAGTTAGCACCTGAACCACTTGTAGGAAGTCTTCCGCCACCTTTCTAAGCTGATCTTAAAAAAAGATGCATAAATGCAACTTCTTCAAAGAATAACTCTAATATTCAGTGCTAAAATCTGGAGCTTCTGGCTCAACATATCAAAAACTAGCTTGACTGATAGTTACCAGAAGTTAATTGCACAGGTTTTATATGTGCACAATCCACGTTGCTTGATAGTTTATATATGAGTGATAATAGTATGATGACTATCATCCAAAGTTGAATAATTAAACCAGAGGTGGTCCAATGCTAAACTTGGAATATTTTAAGATAAATTGATTTGACTCTTAGGGAATTCTTTCTTATTTCAGCTAAACCTAATCCACTCTCAGATTCAGAGGTTCTGACCCTAGTTCTTGTCACACTGAGTCAGCAGAAATCCACGTCAAAGGTCTGCTTCTCCTCTAAGGATATCTGATCCTTACTCTTTATACAAGCAAAAGAGTCCACAATTATTGTACTACAATTAATAAATAACTAAAGATGAATAGAACTTATTAATGCTACTTTTGTCTCTCTTTTATTAATAAAAGTACTTGGGAATCTATAGGGAGAATTTGGTGCCCAACTCCTCAGTTGGCGCCTCAGTCATGAAATGGCAGCTGTTGCCATTGAATTTACCTATGACATCTACTGGAGATGGGCTTCTTCATTGGGTTAGGGATTCCTCCATTGGACATCCCAGAGACCTAAAAATGTAAAGAGCCAGAAAATGTGTCCCTATTGTTCCCGCTCAATCACAGCAAACCAACCACGTTTGGCTAGCGACATGCTTAGGTAATGGGATTCTTTACACATTATAGCAGGTCACAAACCAACTGATTGATTTGCTAGTTGCTGGTGGCATCACTCGCCTTACAACTGCTGAATAAATTCCCAATCAGTCAGTGATGAATCCCAACCAATCCCAAGTGGCCACCTGATAGTTAATCAGCATTCAACTATCAGAGCCCCAATTTTGTCAGAAACTCTGCCCAATGAGATCTTGGGAATTTTTATGGATCAAACCTCAATGAATATAAACCTGGTAAATTACCCAAAATCTTCAGACATTTTAACACCCAAAATTGAGATCAACCAATATCTGATTTATTTGCTAGCAGAACTTATCCTTTAGAAAACCAAAATAACCTAGGAAGCTGGTAACGTTGGCAAATATCCCAACACATCCTTTCTCTTGCCTAGATTTCCAGTGAGAATAAGATTGGGATATGAGAATGCCACCTTAGACCAGGTCAAATACTTCTTAATTACCAATAGAGCACAGCTGATCTGCACTCAATGCTGCTCAGGACAACCTTTGGCATGCGGTTCTCTTCCTTTACTTCCCCACTACATTCTCCTCAGAGCGCGTTCCTTGTAACCCAATGCCATGCCATCTATTCAATTTACTCGTGATGATGCTAATCCTGGAAAGCCAGTTTTACCCCCAATCAGGGCATACAATCCATTGCCAAATTCAGGATCTTGGTTTGATGTCCTTGATTTATTGATCTCCCTCCTTGTCCTTGACAGGAGGTTACTACCATCAATGTCTTTCTCATGGCAAAATTAAAAATAGTTTATATATACTTGTTTTTGTTATTTTATCTCTAAATAAATTTTTTGCCCATATCATTCTTTTGATTTTTCTTTTTAAAGAGCTTATTTCATAAATAAAAAATTAATTGCACCATAATTAGAATAAATTAGATATTAATCCACACCAAATTGGATAATGTTGGCCATTAAAAAAAAGTTTAACTTCCCCCCTCTCATCCAGCTCATATGTTGAATTCTAATTCTTGGTATCAACAATATCTTGACATTCTTTCTGCTGAAGATGACTGACTCTTCTGATTGATGAGTCGTTCTGATCAGAGAAATATCTTCTATGGTCTTCTTAGGACCCAAACTTAAAGTCAAGTAAATGTAGGTAGTCCTTCTTCTGAACTACCAGAAATGGTATCCAATCCTGATAAAACCAGAATAGCGACCATCTTGAACAAATTGTGGCCAATTCTTCCTCTTTCATCAGTTCCCAAATTAGACTTAAGTACTCTCCTAGATTTGGCTCCTTTCATGGATAATTTTTATTTAAATTATTGAGCCTCTTGAAGCATTTCCATCCATATCAGTCAGTCATTTTGTGCTGGATCAGACATGCTCCCTGCTCTGGTGCCATATTGGGACTATTTGGGGTTATTCACTAAATGCCTGTCAGACATTTGCCCTCATGGCTCCAAGAAAAGAATGACTTGGGTCTAAATGGGCTAATGCAGGGAAATATTGGACATTAAAACATATATGATGATAATATTGATGATTTAAATGATATAAATGATTTTATCAGCTAAAAGACCCTGGCCAAATCTCAGTGGAACCCCGCAAATTGGGGTAACACTAATATGAATACTTTTTTATTCAGGGAAGGTCGACCTGGGGACATACACTTTCAATATAATGAGGGTAAAATAATAATTAACTGTGAATAATTAAAGACAACCCAGAGGGTCTATAGCCCCTCTTGTTGTCTCCAGGACCACCAAGTTTAGGATGATAGGGGTTTTTATGCTGACTTGTCCTTGAATGCAGCATGAGTGAAGGAAAGAGTCAATATTCAGGAACCATATGGGGAACCATGAATGGATTGTACTTTTGTTACGTGGGGTCATGTTTCCAAACAACCATGATTGGTAAATGTTCCAATATATGGTAGTGAAAATGATTAATGACTTCTTGGAGGGTAGGCGTTGCTCCTGTAAATGAATCCAGTACTATAGTATGGATTGTCCATAGTCCTATTGCTACTATTACACCTTAGGGATGGATGGATAAATGACTCCGTGTTGAGAGCAAACATGTTCCTAGCCAAACTATATGATGTCCATTGTCTTGGCGGAATAGGCGCATGACCTCTTTCAAGATAGCTACTGATGTTGGACATTATTCCAAATGGTGTACTAAGCTTCCATATTAGCCACATATTGTGCATGAGATGTAGTCAGCATTTGATCGTTCTGCAGTGTAATATACTCTCCTCATGCATCTCCATACATGTGCCCTTATCCTGGGTTGTAATAGTGAGTGATATGTATATCTCCAGACCATTCTTTGGGTCTCCAGATTGTATGGTATATCCATATGATCCAAGTAATTAATCCTGGCAATGGTACTAGGATTTTGGCTATAGTGTAATATGTGACTTGTCGTGATTCTGATATGACTGGACAATAAGCCCTAAGTCATTATAGTGGAATGGGTAGGATCCACCGAGTTCAATACAAGTAATCAATATTTGAGCGCCTTGAGATGAGGCGATATTGGGTTATGGGGAAATCACCTTGAATTAGGTGATCATGAAATTAACGAATGAATAATTGATGGAGCCAATGAGATATGGTGAATTAAATTATTAAGCCATAGAAGCTGTAGCATCCAAAGTCGCTACAATATAAGTGAGATGAGATGATAAGAAAGGTTGTTGTTAAGTAAGTTAAGAATATGCAGAATAAGAAGAATCCGCGGTCTAAGTATATTCACTAAAAGAAGTTGTGGGAGCAAGTGCTCCATGGTTATTTCATAAAGTTTATTCTGTTGTTTTGAGGGCAACGATCATCATATCACTGGCCCTGATTGCTCATTGGGTCAAACCCTGTGTAAAATCCGTTGGCATATCTATGGAATACTGCCAATTTTATAACAGTGGTGCTCACTACAGGGGGCCCATTGATCAGATATATATGATAAAATCTCAGTTGCCAGTATGTCACATCAATGTCATGTTGATAAAGAGTTTGCTCATCACTTTGGGTCAGTTGCCTATGTGGAACTGAAACTGACTTTTGGACACTGTGCTGAAAAAACAAGATGAGCTGCTCCAGGAGGTTTGCTGTAACAAGCTGCCCCCATTCAATCGAGAAGGGAATATTCCTGGGTTCTTTAAGCGATTTGAAATTGCAATTGAAGGTGTCTTGGATTGACAGAAAGTAAAACTGCTGATTTCTACCTTGGATGTCAGTATTACTGATCAAGTCATCTGTTACCTTTACAGAAGTTCTATTACATACCAAGAAGTCAAAGAGACAGTGTTGTGGATGTTCAGTGGACCTGCAAAAATGTCCTAGCAGAAGGCTGAATTTTTGACCATCAAGTTTCAACAGAATGATATCCTAATCGCTTTTGCTGAGCGATTTATGGAAGAAGCTCATGTGCTAATTGGGGCTGGAATTTTATCCAAATCAGATGTATGTATTGCGATGACTTCTGCTGTAAAGCCATACCGTGAGTTACATAACATTATGGCCTCACTGTTGGATGAAGATGTACCATTGCTTAAAATTGTTCAGTTTCTGCACCATATATCTGCTAACTTCCCTCCACCTAATACCAAGTGGAATCATCCTGCTAAAACCGCTGAATCATCTTAATTGGGGAACTCTGCTAGTCCAGTTCACATTCCACCAAGCTACCCGCAGCAGTTTAATGTTCGCCCCATACCTGCTTATGGTCACCAGCCCAATTATTACCCTACCCCTGTTTCCACTTATCACGTCCAGCCCAACTCTCGACGTGGCTTGTTTCACATTAATTGGGGACGTGAGCCCTATGGGGTCAGCTGTTTCAAATGCAGTCAACAAGGGCACATGGCCCAGTGGTGCCCATATCACCAGGTCTCTTGCGTACAGTCAGAACAGTACTGCCAGGGAAAAGTCAGAGCGGAGTAGAGATGGGACTCTCTACCTCCGCTATATCAAACCCAAACATCCCACCTGAACCCACTTTAGAATATTTGAAGGAAGCCCTTGGCCAATGTGTCAGTATTATATCAGCAGCCAGTTGGAGAGGTGAATATTTTGACACGAGTGCATTCTGCGGCTATGGTGGAAGAGGGGTCCCAGTTGCAAGTTGAGCCATATGCTTGCCAAATGTTTAACCAGGTTTCTTCTAAAAAGTTAGACCCCTCCTCTGATACACCTTTCTTAAAAGCGGTAAGCATCACTCTTCCAGTCAACACTATTATCAAACAATACCCCAGGATTGGTGAGGGGATTGTGGGTTTTCTTGGAAAACAGAAACGCCATGAATGTCCATGTTATAAACAGTTAAAATGCATCCTACTCCGAATGTACTTACTGTGACCTGGTTGCAGCTAAAACCTGAGTCCGCGCCATCATAGATACAGGTGCCCCCATCAATATAGTCTCCACAAAGTTGGTGGCCAGGTTGTCATTAAAACCGGACGTGGACCATTGGGTGGTATATGGGACTGCTGGAGAGGATAACACAATCTATGAGGGAGCATACAGTGCACTTCCGTTGCAGTTTGGTTCTATTATTGTGGTAGCCCCAGCTAAGTGTTACCAAATAGCAATTATGATCTGCTGATTGAAACCGCTTCTTGCGACACTATGGGACTGTTATTGATATGATGGATGAGACTTTTGAAATATTGGGTCAGCGAATCCCAATTCACTTCACCTCTACCGGAGTGCCAAATGATCTGGTGCATATGGGGAATATCAATCTAGCTTATATTGATGGAGTAATCCCAGTACACTACCATCTGTTAAAGGGCAAAACCTGGGCCCTTCCTCAACAGATTTATGAATATCAAGGGCTGCCGCTCAGAGCGGCTGAATCTATATCCATTCCATCTGGGCATCAAATTATATTAAACACTGAGTTGGTGATTGAGATTCCAGATGGACTCTACAGGGAGGTTATTGGGCCATATCAGCAATCACGGTTTGAGCCCCACATGGCCCCAGGCATTCTGTTACCAGGGCAAGGGGAGATCAAAGGTTTACTTGCAAATCTACAAACAGTACCACTGCAAATCCGCCGCCACCAAATAGTGGCATACTTACACTTAATCCCCATTGAGGAGGTTCTTTTGGTTCATGAATTTGGGTCGCTGGAGGAATTTGGTCTGCCTTTCAACCCACCACTCAATGTAATGACTGTTGTATTCTGCAACAAGTTAATGGAGCTGTCAGAAATACAGAAGGATAGGGCAATCGCTTTATTTCAAAAATATAAAGGTCTTTTTCTGTCAATGACCACAATATAGGATGTGCGAGGAGGGTGGTTCATAGGCTGGACACTGGAGATTATCCTCCCATCAGGTCAAGGCTGATTCGCCAATCACGGGTGGCAGAAGAAGTAGTAACTGAGAAAATTGACAAACTATTAGCGCAAGGGATGATTGAACCATCCAAGAGTCCATGGACTTCACCCATTCTGATTGTTAAAAAGAAGGATGGCACCAACTGCGTAGTAATAGACTACTGAAAGCTCAACAGCATCACCAAAAAGGACTCCTATTCCTTACCGCGGATTTATAATGCTTTGGATTGGCTAGGAGGAGCTCGGTTCTTCTCAGCTATGGACCTGATCTCGGGCTACTGGCAAATTGAGTTGTCATTGGCGGAGCAGGAAAAGTGCACTGTAATTACTTCCAAAGGTCTATTTAAACTAACTTGGATGCTGCAAGGGCTGTGTAACGCCCCAACTACGTTTCAACGAGCAATGGATAATATTCTGGGGGACCTAAACTGCTGTGTGTCCTTGTATACCTTGACAACATTAATGTTTTCTCTTGAATCTTCTCTGAACATCTTGATCATCTAGAAGCTGTATTATGTTGGCTCTCTGAGGCCAATATAAAGATCACCACGGAAATGCCACTTCTTTAAGGACCAGCTGAAGTACCTGGAGTTTTTGGGTGATGCCACAGGGCTGAGACCTCAACCAGTCAAAGTGGAAGCTATTCAAAAAATGACTCCACCCAATAGCAAGCGGGATATACAGGTCTTTTTGGGAATGGTCGGATATTACTGGCGCTTCATCCCTAACTTCAGCCGTATCAGGGGCCCACTATTCGAGTTATTAAGGAAAGACACCATTTTTGAATGGACGGAATGACAGCAACGCGCTTTTGATACGCTTTTAGTGGCACTGAGCAGCGCGCCAGTGTTACACTATCCTAACTTTGAAAAGAGTTAATTGTTCAGATGGATGCATCCCTTTCGCCATGGGGGAAGTCCTATCCCAAAAAGATGAGGAAGGGGAGGAACACCCCGTAGCTTATTGCAGTCATGGCTTGAACAGCCATGAGCGCAATTATACCCTGACTGAGTGGGAGTGCTTAGCGGTGATCTACGCTTATAAGTAATTCTGGGTGTATTTGCATGGGGTGAAATTCAAAGTCGTAACAGATCATGCCTCACTATGCTGGTTACAAAATCTGAAAGAACTGGAAGGGCGCCTGGGCTGATGGGCTCTTAAATTTCAGGAATACAATTTTGAAATTCTTCATTGGCCCGGAGCAAAACACCAAAATGCTAATTGTTTATCAAGTTTGATAACAATTGCAGTTACAGCAGATGTAAGTGATATAATGTTTGACAAAATGATTTGTGGGAAGTACAAAGATGAACCGCCCCAAGTGATCAAAGCATTGAATGAAATGAGAGCAAGTACCTTCCAACGGAATGGGGAACTATACAAGTGGATTGGTGATTCTATGGTGACTTTTTCTGCAACCCTCAGCCTGACTGGAAATTATTATGAGTGCCCATAAGGCAGTCAGACATGGTGGGGTGCATAAGACAATGGAGTTGTTGTGCCCTCGGTACTATTGGGAATTATGAATTTTAATGTGCTTAAAACCATTTCCTGTTGCCATCAGTGCCAAGTGGAAAAACCATTCCGCCATAAGACTTCGTATCAGGTAGTGAAACCACACTTTTCTTGGCGTACTGTTTCCCTGGATATTGTTAGTCCCTTGCCAACAGAAGCTAACTGGTGTAAGTACATTCTTGTGGCTATCAATCACTTGACCCAGTGGGTCAAAGCAAGGGCAATATGAGATCTGAGGGGCAGTTACAGTGGCCAAGTTTGTGATGGAAGTGTCTTATTCAGTGACATGGATGCCCTCAGTTTATTCTCACTGACAACGGAACTAACTTCACCTCTCACATCCTCCCCAAACTAAATGAGCTTATGGGTATCCGCAGGGTTCTAATGACACCATACCACCCCAAATCTAATGGGATGGTTGAACGAGTGAATGGGACTCTGGTGAATATCCTACAAAAATTAGTAATGGATCGACCATCTGATTGGACCTCCCTTCTTTCCACTGCCGTGTTTGCCTATAACATCAGCTACCATTCCACCATGAGGAAGAGTCCATTCCAACTACTATACAGATGACACCCAGCTCTTCCAATGTTATATACTCTTGTGTGGAAGTTACCGGCGGAATGGAACCCCACCACTATTTGATAAACCTTGCAAACATTCTAATCAAATTTCAGACCAAAGCATAATCCTTAAGCTTAGCCAAGAAGATCAGGAATCAGGCTGCCAATCAGGTACATCGTAGCAGGTTGGCGCAGTTCAAGGAAGGTGATATGGTTCTCTTGCATGACCAACATGGGTTTGGCTGGAGACACAAGTTGGCCAGTATCTGGATTGGGCCATTTGAAGTCATTGAAAAGACAGGGGTGGATGCATATACTATTAAGGACCCCGCTAGTGGTTGGATTATCAATTAAGTGCATGCAAAGTTCCTCTGAGTGTATAAGCAATAGGAGCCTTATCATCCAGTCAGAGGGGAGTAACGTCGTGATTCTGATATGACTAAACGATAAGCCCTAAGTCATTATAGTGGAATGGATAGGATCCACCGAGTTCAATACAAGTAATCAATATTTGAGCGCCTTGAGATGAGGCGATATTGGGCTATGGGGAAATCGCCTTGAATTAGGTGATCATGATATTAACGAATGAAGAGTTGATGGAGCCAATGAGATATGGTGAATTAAATTAAGCCATAGAAGCTGTAGCATCCAAAGTCGCTACAATATAAGTGAGATGAGATGATCAGAAAGGTTGTTGTTAAGTAAGTTAAGAATAAGCGGAATAAGAAGAATCCGCGGTTTAAGTATATTCACTAAAAGAAGTTGTGGGAGCAAGTGCTCCATGGTTATTTGATAAAAGTTTATTCTGTTGTTTTGAGGGCATCGATCATCATATCACTGGCCCTGATTGCTCAGTGGGTCAAACCCTGTGTAAAATCCGTTGTCATATCTATGGAATACCGCCAATTTTATAACATGACTATTTGGCTATTAATTTCCTGTCTGTGAGTTAATCTTGGGCGTCCTCGGTGAATGATCTGGCCACATATGTGAATCTTCCACTCTGCTTCTCTCATGACCAGAAATATTCGTTTAAAGTTTACAGAAGTGCCATGTGGTCCTGCAGCTGAAGGTGAGACGCCAGATTTTTAATCAATGAGTTTAAATGATCTGGGTTTCTTAATTGGAGTGCTCATGTAAAATTAGATCTTGCTGTTCTTGCCCAATGTATATCTGGAAGGTCTTGACTAGTCACCTGAGCTATCCAGGATCCTAGTATATTGTTCGCTTGCTCTACATAATTAGTTAGCACCATACCTCCATTCCTCCTAGGGCCAAATAGGGTTTTAAGGCGTACAGGGGAATTATGGTTGGACCAAAGCCATCCCTGTATTAAGGCGTATATTGTATTAAAAGAGGACGGTGAGAAAGCAATTTCATGAGCTGTAAACCATATAATTGATAATATCATGGAGTTGGCTATCATAACCCTTCCTGTTAGAACTGTTTAATGTCCATGTAAGGGGCAATGCGTTTTGTTATTTTATCTAGGAGTTAATTTTCCATCATGGTGTTGGCGTATCCCCCTGTCTCTAACCATACCCACAAGTGATGGACAGGTCCATCTGCCAGCTTGGTAGTGAAGGGAAGTTCCAGTGGGTAATTGATGATCTTCCCCTCCCATCTCTGGTGATGAGCCTTGATGTTGATTTGGTCTGTTAACCCAGGGTAAATGGCGTCCAATGGGTCTGATATTTCCCCAAGAGTATAATTTCCGCTTTTCAGTGTTAAGCGATGTGTTGCTTATAGATGAGTATTCTTGTATTATTTTCTCAATTCTGCGGGCATCCTGGTTGTTGTATACCCACCACGCAGTCATCAGCGAAAGCCATCATTTTGACTGGTAGTTGGTTATAGACATCGATTCCATTGAGAAGGGCATTTTTATTCCATATTAGGGGATCAAGACTAAAATTGTATAGTAGAGGGACTAGAAGGTCCCCTTATTTGAGACCTCTCTGTGGAAAAAACAGGGTTAGTTAAAAAACCTGCTCTGCGCACAGCCATGGTGGCTGACTCTTTGAACAACATCACTCATTTTATGAACTTATTTAGGAGTTTAAATTTTTGAAGGCATTACCTGAGATAGGTCCAGTTCACCCTGTCATATGTCTTCTGTTGATCTAAAACTACAAGCGCTTCAGATTCTTTAGATTGGCAGACATTTGCAACTGTGTGTATATTGTACCTTAGGGATCTTCTTGGGACAAATCCATATTATGATGGGAATATCACATCAGTTGCACTTCCCCTAATTGTTTGGCCATAATTTTTGTGAATATTTTAGCGTCAGTATTGGTTAGGGTATTGGGCGCCAATTGGATAGGTTTAGTCTATCTTCTTTTTTGAATAGAGTGACAATGTATGCTTCCTTGCCTCTAGGTAGAAGGCATGTATCCATTATGCACTTATTCATTGAAGCTAAAAGAATATTAGATCCTAGTAAAATATTTTATATAAAAGCTATAGGGAATCCCATCAGGTCCAGGGCATTTTAATCTTGGTGCACCGCGTACTACTTCCCATAATTCCTCATGTGATATTAGGTTAATTAAATTTTTGTTCTGAGCTGTGGTGTCAATATTTGCGTTTGCGAGAAATTTTTTTGATTTTTGTCAGTTTGACCAGTTCAGATTTATATAAATTAGTATAAAAACTATGTATTTTGGTCGCAACTTCTTTGGGTGTTTTTGCTATGAAAGTAACTTGTTGTCAGACCTGTGTGCAGGCTATTGTATTTTTTTTGGGTGTGAAATCAATGGAAAAATAGCTCAAACAAGTTTCTCTGTCTTTTAGTTTTTTATGCTCTATATTATCCCAACTCAGTGTTGGTGTTTGTGTATCAGGGTGTTTAACTGTTCAGGAACCTCTGACCATTTGCGTCCCCATCCAGGGCTGTATCCTGTGTGTGGGAAATTATTTTCCAGGTGATTGATTTCTGCCAAGGTGTGTTTGATGATGGCTGAAGCTGCCCTGTATCTTCTTGATGCTGTGTGTTTAATCTGTTGTGTTGTTGATTTTTTTTATTCCCAGGTAATTAATGGGTCTGAACAGAAAGATGTTTGAAAACCCCGTGTTAAAGATTACTCCTCCACCCAGGATTGAAATTCCAAGTCGGCTAAATTTTCTGGGTGTATTCTGCACCACCTGGCTACCTGGATGGTTGTTTCCGCTGGTGTGCAGGGCACCAAAACTAGCAGGTGGTCAGAGAATTCGATTTTTATAGTCTTGAATTTATGAATTTTGTGCCAGAGAAATAATGGTGCAAGTATTAAGTCTATCCATGACATAGAGATAAGTACACCATTGTGCACATGTGGGTGTGTCATGTTCTTTAGGAGGGGTGACCGTTTAGGTAATAAATCATATAATACCAGGGTGGCCTTTAGCACAAGAAGTTCCACTTGCCCTTATGGTGTCTTCATTGTGTGTGGCCATTGGTCAGTGTCTGGGTTGATTCAGAAGTTCATGTCTCCCATGACAAAAGTGTTTGATGGAAGATGGAGTTTGTTAAAGCTGTTAAAAACTCTTGACGGTCCATTAAACAGTTTGGTGCATACACATTGGCTATTGTGTGCACTTCTTTGTGCCATGAGAAGGTAACGGCTAGTACATGGCCATCAAAAAGAATTTTTATTAATGAATTAAAAGTTTTGGTTTGCATGTACTATCACCCCACAGTGTTGTGACCAAAAACAATATTTTTGAAAGGAGCATGTTTTCCCATGCCTCCTCCTTTACCTGTGGATAATGGGTTTCCTGCACCGCCAGGATATCCACAGTTGGGTTTTTCAGGAGACTCAACTTCTTGGCCTGGAATGTTAAGGCCTTGAGTCCCACTATGTTCAGTGTCTCTATCTCTAGAGAGACGCCCAATGCGCCTCAGGAGCTGTATGCAGCGCCCCCAGACCTACTCCCTCACCCTCATTACTCTCCATTGCATCTTTGCTGCAGGTGGCATAATTATGAGTAGGAGTTGGGGTGCATTCTGCCCCTTTTGTTGCCACTGCTTTTTCTCCTCTCCCGCCTTTGCTGGATTTTGCTTTCTCATTGTGGTGCACTTGTGTGTTATTGGCCACATTTTTATTTTGTGCATTCCAATGTTGATTTTTGCTCACAATTGGGTTATACTACACAATTTTTTTTGGGGGGGTGCCAATCCCCTATTTTACCACATTTGCTTTCAAATCAGGTTCTGCCAAATCCATTCTGTTTGGATTAGTTATTTGGTTTTATATGGGATTTGATTGGCTCATTGTTTCAATTTTTATTTAACTGAGGTAAGTGACCAGGAGATGGACATTACCAAAACTTAAACTTAAAAGAAATCCTCTCAAATAAAAATGAACAAACCACCCAAAAATGAGTGGAAGACACACACATAATACAAACTCAACCAACCAGGTGGGACAGCGGGAACCACTTATACCATCATGACGGAAGGGGAGGGGGGGGGTCAGAGGGCTCATCCTCAATAATGTCCTCATCCCAAAGCATGGCACGGGCTATGGCGGAGAGCAGGGGCGTCAGGGCATTAGAGGGATGTGGAGCTATATTTTCAGAAATTGGTGTGGTATAAAGACATCCATTATATATAAGGGTTCCAATGTAATTTGTTAAAGTTAGTTCAGATTTTATGCGTGCATTGGGTAGTTTTTGAATGTGGCAATATTGGTGTGGGTAATCTTTGATTTGGAATTCCACGCTACCTCTTCCAAGTGCTGAATGGCATCAATGGCTTCTTTGTGGGCTTTGATCAGCATGTCTTTTTGTACCTTATTGGCTTTGGAGGGAATAATAGGAAGGAGGAATTCCTCCTGCAAACATCGCCACTGATTTGGCGGCAGCTTTGTGGAATGGGCAACAATCTGGCTTGGTCATAGCTTTAACAGCCAGATGGTTGTCGCTGAAGAACGTTTTGGAGTTTTGCTGGGGGGCGTATAAGCGAGGGGGTAGTTCCTCGCTATTTTTGATATACACAAACTGCTCGATTTTTATATTACAGTTCTCAATTTTATTCATAGACTCGTCAATTTCAGCTAATAAGTCCCAAGGATTTTGGTTGACTTAAATTGGGAGTCAGCATATTCCTGTGGTTTGATTGGTTCGTTGGAGGATACATGGGATCAAACTGGGGTCCAATATTGTACTTGATTGGATGGAGCATTTGTGGCACTGGGGCGAGGAGAAGGCTGATTGGTGGCTGCAGGTGCAACTGCAGCAACAGGCTTTGGGGGAGGGGGAGGTAGGATTGAGCCCCATACCAAAGGTGGCGTGGGATGGGCAGATGAATAGATGCTGGCAGATGAGAAATCAACGCTGTCAGAAGTGGCTAGGGATGGGCATTTGCGTTTCAAGTGGTCCAACTTGAAACATATTGGACATATCATCCATCCGCCCTCAACGTGGGCCCAAATGGATGGTTGGTAGTGGAGAGAATATTGGCATGGGGGGGATTGTCAGGGAAATTTTACTTGAATTGGGGCTGATTGTGGCATATGCCCAAGGCCCAGCTAGGCGTGTGGCCCCATTTGGGACCACAGATTGAAGGATGGGGTTGGAGCCATAGGCTTCCAAACCTTCCATCAGCTCCTGGTGGAGCTCTTCAGGGGAATTGTGGGTGGGCAAACCAGCAAATTGGACCACCAAAGTGGTATCCGCTGGGAGCTGGGTCCAAGTTGTGGGGAGAGGGGTACCCTGGAAAACCAGGGGCACAGTTGCCGCTGTGGCGGCATCAGCTTCACATGTGAAGCTGAGATCAAAGTACCCACCATAGGGGCGGAAGTCAATAAAACTGGTGGGATGCATCACCGGCTGAGCCATTTCAATAATGGCTTGATTGTGGTAGGGGAAAAGTTTCCCATAGTCAACCTGAAGGCCAAAGCACATGTTGCTCTGGGGGAGTACCAGTGGGCAGCAGGGTACCACTTGGGTTTGAGCAAGGTGGGCATCAAGATCCTTGGGAGGAACAAATCATACAAGGGTTTTGGTGTGACTGGGAGAGCCAGTCTGAGCGCATTTTCCTGTCAGATGGAAATGGTGGGGGGAGTTTTGCTGCTGCCCCACACTAGGGCAGCCGGCGTGGAATCCAATGACTTTGGAGTGAAACTATGGCAGGCGATTAGGATTTACTTTTAATTAACTGTGTAAATTGCATAAAAAAGTTACACCAAGCGGAAAGAGAATTAAGTTTTCATTGTTTCGAGTTCATCCATGTCTTCCTGGATCTGTTCAGGATAGATGGATGATTGTGGGAATTTTATATGACCATATTATCCAGCTTGGAAATTTTTCAAGCTTCAATTTATTTAAATTAATGGTTTGCATATTTTAATTACACTTATTGATTAAGCCTTGGACAATAATTTAATTATGTCATCTAGTTGGCAATAATAACTGACTGAATAGTTAATTGTAATTCTCAGAGGATCATATCCAATGATAATTATGGTTATCATTTTGTTGGGGATTGTTGCTGACAATTTAGAGATGAGTAAATTGGTTCGAAATGGGCAATTATTCATAGGAAATCATCAGATTTGGTAACTGACATGTGGGATGATATGAATGGCAATTTAAATATGTTATTCCATGTGAATACCAGCTGGAATATTCGTCAAAATTGAACCAATATCTCATTTTTGTCAGCTAGGTGTGCTGAGACCATCGTGGTTACCACGATTTACCCCCAACACATGTTCTCCCATACTTCTGCCTATAAAAATTCCTTCATTTTAATAAAAAATACCTTAAACCTATATTTTATATTTATTGTATCTTGTAGTTTATCTTCTTTTTGTGAAGAGAGTCCTTGTCTGAGTGTCAATGCCATAGTGAGGCTGAAGTCACTAGAATTCTTATATATTGCCAGAATGAGGCCAAAGTCACTTATTATTAAACGCCAGAGTAGGGCCAAATCTACCCATTTAGCTGATCTTGACTAAGCTAATTGTCTTTACTCAATTAGCAAGTTCATATTTCTTCCCAGAGTTAGTGGTTAAGCAAACCTGTGCACCAGTGAAAATCCCATATTTTACAAGTGGTGCTCACTACAGGGGTTTTGGGTCAAGTTCATTTGAAATTAATAATGCTGAATTATTTAACATATATAGAGCACCAAAGAAAAGAGGAGGAAGGATCATCAGCAACCCAGAGAGGAAACATCCAATTAGAGGCAGGTATGCTGGTGGATCCCCAATATTCATCTATCAACAAATTGGAGTGAACGAGAATGCTGTAACAATCTATGAACCACCTTCAGAGAAACTCTAAGAAATTTTACCCAGTATTAGTGATATCCTAATGAGAGGATTTCAAATCTTGCTGACCAATACCCTTGATCAAAACTGTGTATTATTCCACCACACAAACAATCAGGAAGAGCAAAGACATCAGTTTTGAAAATTTCCTAAATATGAACACTTTGACCTTAGCAGGATATTTGTGAAGCATTGGTAACATTGCAATTATGTTATCAAGTATGTACAGCTAACTATCTGAAACATGAGAGCTATCCAAAACTGGAAACAGGTGGTGATAGCTGATCTAGTTGAGTATACTTGACACAATAGTGTACAACAGCAGGCGTTAATGTGACAACTAGATGTCAGCTTTCAGCAGATTAGCGCTGGCTTGGATTCTTCATCACAGTGTGTTCAGCAATCAAACACCCTAATTAAGAATCTTGTGGCTGAACTGAACACCAAAATTTTGGGGAATAGTCAAAGAAATCATTAACTTAATTGGGTTCAATTACCAATGGAAGCATAATGTGGACAAACAATGCCAATTGGCTGAATCAAATATTGCTGATTTTATTTAAGCTCAGGAGGCAACTGTGACAAAGGTCGCTAACACTGAAACCCACACTGTCATGCTCAATTTAATCAAGGGGAGATGAAAAATTAAGAATACCATCGAAGATATGAAGAGAGAATTCAAAAAGTTTATGAGAAAATGAGAGCTGAATTGACAAGCTTTGTACAGAGATAGAAATTATCAATAAGAGCGCATTAGAATTGGCAACTCAATCCAAATTAAACTCCTTGAAGCTTAAAGTCATCAAACTAGATGGCAAGATGTTCAAATATGAAAAGGAGAATAAAGAACTATATAAACATTTATTAAATATCTGCAAACAAGAAGGCACATTGCAGAAGGAAATTAAAACCTTGAAAGCCGCTTTAAAAGATGAAATCAATAAAAATTATCAGCTTTAGGAAAATGACAGAAAACGCCTAGCTTGGGAGAAAAAAGTCCTTAGATGATTGGCCAACCTTGAAGACTCTAAATGTATTTGCTCACGTGATGAGTATCATGAGGCGAATTTATTTGAAAATGAGTCAGCATCTATTGAAGTAGAATGTTGTGCTGACAGCATGATTCAACCTGTTTGGGAAATACCCACAACCATTGCAGCACTTCCTGAAGTTACACCTGAAGCAACTCCAGTATCCACTTGTTTACAATTAGAAATACTGCACCAATCATCATCAAAAGTTTTAATAGCACTCTGAAGTTGCCTGTTTTCCATTGAGGATAACGCTTCTGCCTTCCTCTGTTTATTTGAGATAACAATGTATGTTATAATGACCATCAGAAAGCTGTCACAGTCATAAGTTGCCTTGATACTTCATATCAAAATATAGTTTTACCTTACCTTCATGGGGAGAACTGGATCTATAAGGAGGCAAAGGAGGCGATTCTGAAAGAATTTGGTAAAACAGACAAGATGTCAGCCCAGAAACAAGAATTTATGGGAATTCAGTATAAGAAGGATGAAACGGTGGGTTCATTTGCCAATCATTTTTAAGAGGAAGCACAAATACTCAGTGGGGCTAATATGATGACTGATTTTGATGGAAGGATTGCAATGCAGAATGCGTTGTGTCCTCACTGAGACTTGCATCAAATGATGTCATCCACTATTACTAGCAAATACACCATTTCAAAATGTTAGAACATCTAAAGGTCTTGTAAGCAATGTTCAAAGAACTATATTGGACATAAAAACCAAATAACCAGTCAAACATCAATAAGGGTTCAGGATGATTCCCTGACAAATCCTAAGATTTCAACAATCGTGAGAATCAAGATAAACAGTATGAAGGATCTAGAACGCTCAATAAGCCTTGGTTTTCTTTTAATAAGTGTGGACAGCCTGGTCATTTCGCCAATAACTGTGGACAATGAAAACTGAAGGATCAGGTAAACTTGGTTTATCCCAATGAGAAACAAGATGCTTCTGATGGGCAGGGAAAAGACCATGCAGGCTTGAAGGGGTAATCTAGAACTGTAAATAACCAAGTCCCCCCAGATAAATTATATGAATTGGACAAGTCAGATCTATTTATGGATGATTCTGAGTTAGATCTCCTATATCAAATTGTCTACCAAAATGTAAATGTGATAACAAGATCAAAATTAAAGGGGATTGCCCCTGAAATTATAAAGGAAGTAGCTCGGACGTATGCCCAAAAAATAGTGGAAAAAGTCCAAAATTCTGAAGATGAAACCAATTTGTTGAATACCAAGTAAAACAAAGTCAATGTATTAATTTCGATTGGTACAATTTGAGAAATATGCCCCAATATATTAGCTCAGTTAATTCATACCCTGGATTTGGCCAACAAATCTGTCATACATGCAGTAAACAATAGCTTATCTTATTTTTCTGAGTGCACATATACAGATACTTTGGTAAACCAAGTTCCCGTCAGGGCAATAATCAACAGTGTAGCGCCAATCAATATATTATCACCCAAATTAGTGAAGAGATTAAAAGCCAAACTGGATCTAGAGCACAGGAGGCAGTATGGGATGGCCGGCCCTGACTCCACCACTTCCTGTGAGGCTTATAGTGCTTTGATGCTATGGTTTGGATCCTTGGTTGTATTGGAGCCACAATAGTCCTGGACAACCAGAATTATGATATCCTCATTGGCACTGACTTCTTGTGGAAGTATGTGGTCATATGTGATTTTGAGGAAGATACTTTGACGATTCTGGGGCTGACGTTGCCACTTGTTTATCAACGTGAGGGGAAGGCACCCCTCAGTAAGAGAAATAATTTCATCAATTTAGACTATAAGGATGGGATATTACCATTCATTTACAAATTGGTTGGCAAAGAAAGTCCAGAAGTTATCCAAATATGTAGATGAAAATTATATAATCCTGATACATATTAAGGAAGGTATCATAATTTCAGCTGGGAATGCAATTTATCGTGGAGACTGGACTGACTTTAGAAATTTCTGAACAGTTATATTTGGAAATTGAAACTTCTTGGCAACAATTGAGGATTGAGCCTTGGGTATCCCCAGGGATTTTGATCCCTGGTCATGAGGAGAACTGGGACTTATTGGCCAATCTGGAGAAATCTCCTATAAAAGTCAAATGGCATCAAGTAGTTGCATTAACCCAGTTAAAACCAGTATCAGAGATTTTTTTCGTTCATGAACTTGGAGAATTAGATGATTTAGGATTAACAAAGGAGACCAATGGGAATATCCACACATTAATTGAAAGGGATCATTTTCTGGGTTAATGGGGGTCAGAAAGATGAAGTTCTGGCCTTATTTAAAAACTTAATTGTTTTTGTTCAGGATGACCATGATCATGGGTGCACAAAGGATTTTTTGCACCAATTCAATACTGGGAATGCTGGACCAAATCTATTGAGGCCTATTTGAAGGTATAGAGCAGCAGAGACAGTTGTTGCTGAAGAAATCAAAAAACTCATAGAGAATGGAATGCTCATACCATCATCCAGCCCATGGGTGAGTCCTATATTAATTTTAAAAAGAAAGATGGATTGAATCGAGTCATAATTGATTACCATTGGTTAAATAAAATTATGAAAATGGACTCATATCCTCTGCCTAGAATTAACGATGCACTGGATCAGTTAGGAGGAGCCAAGTTTTTCTTTGCCATGGACTTAATCTCTGGTTATTGGCAGATAGATATGCCCATGGAGGATCAAGAAAGTTGTGCTATTATCACATCACAGGGTTTGTATGAGCTGACAAGGATGCCTTAAGGCTTGTGTAACGCCCCTGCGACATTCCAGAAGGCAATAGACACATTTTTTTTATCTGAAGCTGTCCTGTGTCCTTTTCTATCTGGATGATATTAATGCAACTAGCTGAAAGTTCACCAAACACCTAAACCTTGAAGAAGTGTTCAAGCGACTGGCTTTTGAAAGTCTCAAGATTAAGCCAAGAAAGTGCCATTTATTCAAGGAGAAATTAAGTATTTCGGGTTTATAATCAAGGCAGAGGGACTCAAGCCCCAATAATAGAAGGTAGAAGCGATTAAAAAGATGTCAGTCCCTAAGAGTGTTTGGGATATTCAAGTCTTTCTTGGAATGATTGGCTACTATCACCAATTCATTAAGGATTTTGCAAAAATAGCTGATACACTTTTCCTTCTATTGAAGGATCCAAAAAAGGGATTCATCTGGAATGATGAGGCTCAGATTGCATTCAATGAATTGAGGAAACATTTGCTGTCAAATCCAATTTTAATATATCTGAATTTTGAGAAACTATTTATTATTCAATCAGATGTATTGCTAATGGCAATAGGAGCTGTCCTTAACCAAGTAGACAAAAATGGGGATGAACACCCCGTGGCATATGTCAACTGAACTCTGTCAAAGGCAGAAAGGAACTATACAGTCATAGAGAAAGAGTGTCTTGCAGTTATATATGCCTGCAAGCAATTTTGAGTCTAATCCATGGAACGGATTTCAAGGTTGTGACTGACCATGCCTCTCTTCAGTGGATTCATAATCTCAAAGAACCAGAAGGATATTGGCGCGTTGGGCTTTGAAGTTGCAGGCCTACAACTTTGAGATAGAACATTGGGCTGGAGAAAAGAATCAAAATGATGATGGGTTATTGAGGTTACCTGTTATTTTTGCTGTTCAAGATTGTGCTGATGACTTATTCAAGTGAATGATTTGTGGAAAGTTATAAGAAAACCAGTTGAAATTCAAAAAGCGCTGAATAAGGCGATGGAAAAAACAAAACCTGTCAATGGTCAATTATTCAAAATAATGGACAAAAAAGGCTTTAGTTTCTGAAAACTTCAGAATGTACAGAGACAATTCAGCCTGCCCACAAGGTTGTCAGATATGGTGGGTTAAAGAAAACGCTCAACCACATCAGGTAATAATATTATTGGGAATCTCTAAGTTATGATATTGCAATTATATTATCTGTTGTGTGGAGTTTCAGATCCACAAGCCATATAAAAATGTTACAAATTATCGCTTGGTGAAGCCAGGATTTGTGTGGCACACAGTCTTGATTGATGTTATAAGAACATTAAGTGCAAGTATAGGTGGGGTACATTACATCATAGTAGTGACCAATCACCTTATGAGGTGGGTTGAAACCCGAGCCTTGAGCTGAGCAGATGCCTTGAGTACCATCAATTTATCTTGGATCAGGTGGTATATTGACACAGGTATCCCCAAGAGTTGCTGAATGACAATGGGACAAACTTTACCTTGTTCATAATTCCACGCCTGAATGATCTAATGGGAATTAAAAAGGTGGTGTCAGCACCCTATTGACCTGAAAAAATAGGAGTTGTTGAATGAGTCAATGGAACATTTGCCGCTACACTAAGAGAGCTGATCTCAGGTAAAGCATCATCCTGGGCATCTTATTTAAGTTCAGTAACTTTTGCATACAACATCAGTTACGTTTGGCTACGGGAAAAACGCCCTTTGAATTATTATATTTTTGTAGGACAGCGTTGCCACCAATTCTCTATTCAGCAGTGGTGCTGACTCTGGGGATAAGTGCAGATAATTACCTATATTGGCTCACAAATATAATAGTGGATCTCCAATCTCAAGCTTTTGATATTACAATCAAAAAAAGGATTCAAGCCAAAAAAGATAATGATGAGAGTTGATCCAACCTTAGGAATTTGCCATTGGAGAACGAGTAGTCTATTGTGATACACATGGGTTTGGTCAATAATTTAAGCTAGATGCATTATGGTCAGAACCATTTGAGGTTATTGAAAAAACATCAAATGATGCATACACAATTGAAAATGTGACCAATGGTCAGTGATTAACAGGGTACACAGTAAATTTCTTAAAAAATATAATTAAATAAATAAATAAAATAAAAAAGCTTAATAGATATATATAGTAAAAATATTAAATATTTTTAAAAAGAAAAAAAAACTAAAAATTAAATTAAAATATTTTTATTTTTTAAGCCGCAGGTTGAAAATTGTGAGCTCTTCTTTGACGCCTCTGGGGGAGGGAGGTTATAAAATGATGTTATGAAAGAGGCTGCCAAAGTCAAACTGTGATCAGATACTAGCAAGGGTTAAAACAACGTGAAACCAAGTTTTTTGGACTTGAGGGATATTTTGAGAATATGCTACAATTGGAATAGTGAATGGGATGTCCAAACTAGCAAGGTGAGAAACAATGGATCTTGGGGGAAAACAGCAATGTAAGAAAATGCAATCTGAAAACAAGTCCATGTAATCTCTATATGGCACAGGCGCTGGAAGCTGTGTGCAGAGTGCTTAATAACAATCTTCATCAAGAACATTTGCCATACAAGAGAACAACAAACAGGGAAGATGTGCAGGTGGCTGTTGAACCATGCCCCCAATTATTGCCATTAATAGGAGGTATCAATAGATAGCCCCCGCTGCAAAGTAATCATGCAGACAATGAACAGCATCTTGAAGGTGGCAGCTTCAGGCCTCCTGAAAATGAAAAGGAAGGGAATGGTGGAAAGTTGGAAATATGGGGAGTGAGGAGGCCCATATGCAAAGTACTTTCCCTGATAACTGAAGTGCATAAGTTGCAGTACTTTGGTCAAGCAAAATATCAAGGTCATGAGAAGCAAAAGAAATGATAAGGGATTCAGTCAATTTTCCCCAAAGTTCCTGATATGGAAGCTCAACATGCTCATCATTACTGATTGCCAATTCAGTTGACAAAATTTTTAGTTGATAAAATTGGCCTATCCAAAAAAGGAACTTGATGAGAAGATCTGACTTGATTAGTAATGATTGATCTAAATCAAGGGAAATTGCTTCATCAGGCTCAAGGGCAATTACTGAATTTAGAGAAGATAGAGCTGAGTCCAATAATAAATCAAAATGGAGCTTGATGGAAGGGGAATATGAAATTAAAGGCTGAATCTATTGAGGAAATGGACAACCCTATTTCTTCTTCAAAATAATTACCATTACAGGGAGAGCAGATGAAGGGATAACTGAATCAAGTTGACTTGGGGCGCTAGATCTGGCAGAAAGGGAAAGGATACCTCTTTGGGAAGCTCATAGAATCACTCAAAAAAGGGAGGCGTCCATTTCAGATAGATTAGCCAGGACTCGCTTGTAGCATGAAGTATTGGATGAGGATATTTTTAGCTGATAATCTGGTCAAACGGGGGGATGTGTGTGAATGCTATATGACCACATTATCCATCTTGGGATAGATTAAGCTTCAATTTATTTAGATTAATGGTTTGCATACTCTAATTTAGCTTATTGATTAAGCTTTGGACAATAATTTAACTATGACATCTAGTTGGCAATAATAACTGACTGAATAGTTGATCAAAGTTCTCAGAGGATCATATCCAATGATAATTATGGTTATAATTTTGTTGGGGATTATTGCTGACAGTTTTGGAGATGGGTAAATTGGCTCAAAATGGACAATTACTCCTGTGAAATCATTGGGTTTGGTAACTGACATGTGGGATGATATGAATGGTGATTTAGATATGCTATTCCTCATGAATATCAGCTGGAATCTTTCCCAAAATTGAACCAATATCTCTTTTTTGTCAGCTAGGCATGCCAAAATCATCATGTTACCTTGATTTACCCCTAACACATGTCTTACCATACTTCCACATATAAATATTCCCTCATTTTAATAATAAAAACACATTAGACCTATATTTTATATTTATTATTTCTTGTAGTTTAATGCTTCTTGTGAAGAGAGTATTATCTAAGTGTCAATGCCAGAGTGAGGCCAAAGTGACTAGATTCTTATATATTGCCAGAGTGAGGCCAAAGTTACTTATTAATATCTGCCAGAGTAGGGCCGAATTTACCCATTTATCTGAACTTGACTAAGCTAATTTTCTTCACACATTTAGCAAGTTCATAAGTATTCTTAGAGTCAGTAGTTAAGCGAACCGGTGAATCAGTGAAAACCCCACAGTTTTTACAATGATTCCACTGAGGCCTTTGCCTTGGCTGCGGCCAATATGTGAGCTTGTTTGGCTTTTTTTTGTTCTTTTGGTGAAATTGGGTCAATAATTCTATAATGTCCGTATTCTCCTAAGTTGAATGCTTGTGTAGTGTCTGTGAATTTGGCACACTCAGAGTCATCTTTGCTTATTTCTTCCTCACAAAATTTCATTTCTCTTAGGCCTTCTTTTATGAGACAAGCATGAATGTTGTTCCCAAAGGCCTGGCAGTGGTTGCATATGGGGGCGCGCTCTCCACTGTTGCATAGATTAATTGTAATTTTTCCCATCAATAATAAAGGATGCAATGTGGGGATTTTTGTGATATCTTCTACAACTCCAGGTTCAGGGAAATTATTGCAATTGCCTTCCCAGTGTTAAGGGTCAGCATCAGCTGGATTCTTTACATTTCAACTTGTTTGATTTCTCAATAGGATTCCAAGCCTTCTCAGAGATGTTGTTTGACTACTGTGCGCATCATTGTAGTTGGAAGATAGCTGAAAATTATAAAAATGTCTTTGGATTCAGTTCAACATGTGCATTTGGTTGATACCATGTGTTGACCGTTGGGAAGTTTTAACATCTGACCTTCACTGCTTCATTTGTTTCTACAGCTGTTTTGAACCCAAGATCTACCCAACCTTTGCAGATAGTATGAGTTGTCTAGTACACCATATGTGGGAATAACTTTTGTTGGTTTTACCTGAATTTTTCCCACATTGCTGGTGTCTCTGTGCCCAAAAATATACATATCCCATGTTCCACCAATGATATCAGTTGTGATTGGGCTACTTCCAGGTAACTGCAGTACTTAACTAAAACCCACAAAACCCACGTGATGCCACCTCAGGTTTTTTGTTTTTATTGTTATTTTCGTTTATTCCTGTGCGCTTGGTGCCTTTGGACAGTGCAGATCCAGGTCCACTACTCTTTACTGCGTTCACCCAATTCTGTACTTGTTTATTAATCGTGCTCATCTCACCTGGTATAAATTATCAAATTGTTCTGTTTGAATTGAATCATTTACTAAAAGTGATTGTACCCGGAAAGAAAAGCACTAATATGAATATTAAATGGGCAATTAGCATGAAGTTGGGCAGTCAAATTGCACTTACCACATGAAGGAACCTGGGGAGTCAACCAGCAGTTTCTCCCCCTGCCACATCCAATTCACTTAAAACACCTAAGCGGGGACCACCCCCCTTTATAGGCGTAATGGAGGTCCCCCAAGGTGAAATATGTTCAACTAATGGGGATTGGCTAAAATTTATTAAATCGTTACCCCACGGGTACATCTTGCTGAGAATTCACTTTTTATCTGTCATAAAGCCAAAATAAAGTGAGTCTTTCAAGCTTCAATAGACTGAATTCACATGTTTCCTTATTTGGACTGTGACAAGCTGTTTTAAATTTATCATTGAATTCCCTTTGACCCTCAATGCAGTTTAAATAATGACCAGGCAGATATCAAAATAGTTCGTTTACTAATCCCTGCAACACTTAATAAATCTATAAAAACCTACAACTTTCTATTTTTTACGTCTATTTTATATTTTAAGTGGTTTTAATCCCCTCATTTGTTGGAGTTTAGATTTTAACGCACCTAAGTGAACTTCTCTTATCCTAAATCCAACAAGTGGTGCTCACTAAAGAGTGTGATACACCACAATAAATTCCCAAAATGGAGAGTGTTGGGGGTAAATAACCCTTTCAACCTACCCTCTGCTGTTAAACCCCATCTAATTGCCCTTAAACAACAACTAGCAAGCGCTTTATCAAGACTTAAAAAGCATGAACAGTGCCCATTTAAATGTTTATTAAAGAATAAGTTCACCCCTGGCAAGGGTAGTATTGCTTCGTTCTTATGCATTTATGAAGCAGACATGGAAGGGACGATTGACCAACAGAAGGTTAAGAACATCCTTCCTCATATAAGTCGCTTAGCCTAAGAACTGACGTTCCCTTATATGGATACTTTACACACCTGGTCTGAGGTTAAAGAAGCTCTTATAGCGGAATTTAGATCCAAACAGAGTTTAACTAGGGAAAACAGGCAGTTAATGCGCTTTATTATGCATGAAGGTGAACGGATCTATGCCTTTGCTGAGCGATTCTATCTTGCTTCTCAGAGGTTGTCAACATCTAACATGCTAAACTTGGATGATACCATGGCAGCTATGTTATCTGAGTTAGCTTCCTAACCTTAGTTAGCTTGGCATATCATTTCCCTAAAGCAAACTTTTACAAATGTCCGTGACATAAAAGATGCCTTGATAGATGTTGCTGTTTTTGTATACCTGTGCAATAAACAACAAAGATGCTATGAACCCCCAGGTTTGGACTATTGAGGGGTGCTCAACTGAAGAACCAACGGAAGAGGCTATGTTGACCCCTATGCAAATTATTACTCTGAGCCCAGCACTGGCGGTGCAGCTCACACCTGATCTTACTTCGCCAAGCCAAGCTGAGGTTCTCAAGCCAGTAAATCAGAGTGCATCCTCATCCATGGGGCAACGCTCCCGTATTTCACCTTACCACCACAATCAGCTTGTGCCATCTAACAAACCTTTTCAAGTGGTTCACAAGCCTGCTACTAAGCCTAAACTACTTTATCAGGTGACATTCACCCCCACCAACAATGGCTTAAAGAACAGGTCGCTAAAGCTAAACCATCTGTTTCCTCAAGACTCACAGCCATTGATCAACCAAAAGCTGGCGGAGTTAAAGTATCCATCTCTACGATGCCAACTCCTCCAGTAACCTCTAATCTAAAGCCTGTAGCTATGAGAAACCCAAACTTCTCCCTTCAGTGACAGTTGCTCCCAACAACCAGGGGCTCAACGAGAAGGCTTCTCAAGCTAAGCCTCTGCTCCTCCAAGGATTACCACTGTGGATGGGCCCCCGCTATTAAAGTTATGGCCTACTCCTCAGACTGCTCTTCTAGCATTCACCAAATGTATGTGGACAACCATTCAGATGACAAGTCTGAAGGGGGTTATGAGAACGTTGGTTATTATGTTCTAGGAGCCCCTGTTGAAGTAGGTATACCAGATCGGCTGAACACTGAAGGATAAGATAAAGCCCTGATCCCTCAAGAAACCTAGCTTAATCAAGTGCTGGGGTGCCCTGAGGTTATTGATACCTCTAGCAATGCTGACCAGGTTATTGCTTCACTTATCCGACAAAATTAATCATGTTTACACCCTACAGTCCATTAAAAATAACTACCTTGAGACAGCAAAAAAGCTAGCCTCTACTCTCCGTCTTAAGGAAGTATTAGCTCTCCCTCTAACTTTGGCGGGACCATAACTTAGGTAGAGGTCATTTTTCTAAAAAGTCTGGGTTAGGGCTATCTTGGACACTGGATCTCCTTTTAACGTTCTCTTTTCCAAGCTGATCAAGAAAATTAAGCTGGCTCCTGATCCTGAATGTACGCAGGAGTCTGGAACAGCGGGTCCCAACAACACTATGCTTTTGGAGCCTACTACTCCTTACCTACTTGGATTGGAAAGCTCATATTGTCAGCTCACGCTGTGGCCTTGGATAATAACGATTTATGATATGCTTATTGGCACACAGTTTATGATTGAGTATAAAGATTTAATCAAAATGTAACAGGGTTAAATCTATCTACTCGGTTATGAAGTTCCTCTACTCTTCACCAATGAAGAACCCCAAAAAAGATTACTCCTGCTTAGTTGAATACCCATCCTCTGATTTACTTTATTTTACATGACTTCTGGACGCAACACAAAAAAGTTGCCAAATCAGTGGACGCTTCAGAGGGCATTCCCTTTTATACTTCAGAGGAAACGGTAATCAAGGCTGGTGAACAACGGGTGGTCGCTACCAATATTACTTTACAGATCCCCTGAGCCTGTCTGCTGAACATAACAAGCGTTAAGGGAGTAAGCTCTTTAGAACCCCGGGTATTGCTGGGTATACTAGACCCCATCTATCAATGACCCATTAAAATCCTATTGGGGACCTTACTAATAAGCCCATCATTGTCAAAAAACATCGAGAGATAGAAAAAGGCCTGCTAATTCCTAACAATGGGATTGATAGTGTCCACTTTATTGGGTCAATGTTGGATATGGGTTTACCCACTGACCAGATGGTATGTACTCTGCCTAATGCCCACATCTCAGATGATCTAACCACGGATGAGCTTAAAAAAGTTCATTCTCTATTGGATAGATATAGTGATAGTTTCTCCCAGACTGACACAGATTACGGGCATATGAAGGGATGGAGCCATTCCATTGATGTTGGTGATGCCCAGCCTATTCGATCTAAACATTACTGTAAGTCCAAGGTTGAAGAGCAACAAATGAGGGTTGAACTCAAGCAGCTGTTATACGCTGGGTTATCAGTACCATCCCAAAGCTCTTGGGCGTCTCCTCTTTTGTTGATCAAAAAGAAGAATGGAGGTCATCAGGTAGTGATGGACTATCATAAACTAAATAATCTTAATAAAAAAGACCGCTATCCTATCCCTCGCATAGATGATGCCTTGCACAACTATCTGGCTCAATTTACTATTCAGCCATGGACTTGGCCAGCGGATATTGGCAAATGGACCTCTCTCCCTAAGATCAGGAGAAATGCGCTCTTATTTGAAGTGAAGGCTTATTTCAGCTTACCCGCTTACCCCAAGGGCTGTGCAATGAACCAGCATACTTCAAACATGCAATGGATCGCATTCTGTGGGACCTCAAGCTAAGCTGTTTGATTGTCTATCTTGATGACATCACCATCTATTCTGCAACTTTCACCAATAATCTCTCCATATAAAATAAGTCTTTCAACGCCTGCAGGATTCTAATATAGAGTCGAAACCATCAAAGTTCTCTTTTTTTCCAAAAGAAGCTAGATTTCCTCAGACATGCTATCTCTCAAGAAGGGATACAGCCTTGATAAGATAAGGTCGAAGCTATCTCTAAAATGCCTGCCCTTACAAACCTTTAGGACATTTAGGTATTATTGGGTATGGTGGGGTATTAACATCAGTTCATCCTCAAGTTTGCTCAGCTCAGTGAGCCTCTTATTCGACTATTAACTAAAACACCTTTTTTATTGGGTACAGAAAAAGCAGCTGCTTTTTAAACGTTGAAGCAAATTTAAAAACAATGGACCATCCTACAGAACCCAGATTTTAATAAACCTTTTATCTTGTTTACTGATGTCTTGAACTACGTCATTGGGGCCATCTTAGCACAACTGGATAAAAAGGTGTAGATCATCCTGTATCCTATTTCAGTAAGATGCTATCAAAGAAGGAATAAAACTACAGCGTCGCAGAGAAGGAGTGCCTTGCTGTTTTTTAGCTGTAAAAAAATACCTTCCTTTCTTGAATGGTACTACTTTCACTGTGGTTACTGACCACGCTTTCCTGAAATGGTTGCAGAATATGAAGGAGCCTACTGGGCGGTTAGAACGATGGGCTTTAAAGCTCCAGCATTATGACATGAAGGTTGAACACCATGCTGGAACCTGTCACATGAATGTTGATGAGTTAACTCATCTGCCCATAATGCATTTAAATAATGGTGAGGCGGAGAGGTTACATGATCTCTTAATGACCCCTGATGACTGGGAGGATGAGGATGAGCCTGTCCAGAAGATGTTAGCGTGGCACTCCTGCAACACCAAAGTGGAGAAAGGGAAATTGTATAATCAATTGGTGGCAAAGTGATTGCCTTATCTACGGCCTTTGGAACGTTTACCTGTTTGATGGAGGTTCACTCTACTCTAGGCCATAGGGGAGTGAAAAAAATCTATGAGTAGGTTATGGAGAAGTACTATTGGGAAGGAATCATTGAAGCCATTGTCAAAGTCTTGGATGACTGCCTCGCGTGTAAGAAGCAATCCAGTCCTAGGACTAAATACCAATATAAACCCACTGCCCCTCAACAACCATTCCACACCATCAGTCTAAATGTAGTAGGTCCCCTCCCACAGATTAACAGAGGGAATAAATTTATTCTAGTAGGTATTGACCACTTTACTAAGTGGGTTAGAGCTGTAGCCCTCTATGCCCAAACGGCCAAGGCCACCGCAACATTTTTACATTAAAAATTTTTTACCTGCCATAGCTTTACCCAAGTACTACTCTGCGATAATGGTAAGAACTTTACCTCAAGAGTAGTCAAGGTTTTGGCTACGTCTATGGGGACCCAACAACTCTTCTCAGCCCCATATAATCCCTCAAAGAATGGATCTTTGGAGAGAGCCAATGAAACCTTGGTTTTTTCCTGTGTAAAATGACCTCCTCTGAATCACTTCACCTGGATCAATTCCTACCCAGTGATCTTATGTCATGCTGGATTGGCTATCACCAGATCCTGAAAATGTCCCCATTCCATTTTCTATATGGGCGGGAACCAGGGATAACCACCCTTTTAGCTAAAGAGGTTTTCTCCTCTAAAGTTGAGGAACCTGAACAAGCCCTGATAATATTGGCTCAATGTATAACCCAGCTTCAATCTGAGGCTATGAAGAACTTAACTAAAATGGTTACAGAAGAGAAACAAGCGGCAAATGAGTTTTGGGCTCCCCTATCTTCCTTCAAAGTGTCTGACTTGGTCCTATATTACCATAACCGCATCACACCCAGAAGTAGCAAGCTTAGATTTATTTGGGAGGGTCCCTTCACTGTCACCTACAATAGAGGTGGTGAATATTCTATAAAATTGTTGGCTACTAGTATCACCATAAATTGGGTACATGGCCACTTAATATGGCCCTATTCTCATCTCAACATTATTGAGGGGGGTAATGTTAAACATATGCCCTCACAGCTCCAAAAAAGATTGTTTTGGGTTAAAATGGGCCAACATGGGGAAATATCAGACATTTACATGTTTCCAATGATAAAAAAATGATTTAAATGATACAAATGATTTTATCGTCCAAAAGACTCTGGCCAATTATTAGTGGAACCCTGAAAATTGGGTTAACACTAAAATTGAATACTGATAGGCTTTAGCATGAAGTCTGGCAGTCAAATTGATCCGACCATGTGAGGGAACCTGGGAATCCATTGGTGGTTTCTCCCCCTGTCACGTCCAATTCCCTTCAAACACCTAAGTGGGGACCACTCCCTTTTATAGGAATGGCAGAGATCCGCCAAGGTGAATTTTGGCTTAATGGGGATTGACTAATATTTATTAAATTAACACCATGGGTACATCTTGCGAAAAATAACATCCCATCTGTCATACAGCCAAAATGAAGCAAGTTTTTTGAGCTTCAATAGGCTAAATTCACATATTTTCTTTTTCAGACTGTAACAAGCCATTCCAAATTTATCCTTGAATTCCCTTCAACCTTCAATGCAGTTTAAATACTGACCAGTCAGATATAAAGTGGGTTCATTTTTTCCTAATCCCTACAACATGTAGTAAACCTATAAAAACCTACAACTTTCTATTTTTTACGCCTATTTTATTTTATAAGTGGTTTTAATCCTCTCACTTGTTGGAGTTTAAGTTTTAACACACCTAAGCGAGCTTCTCTTATCCTAAATCCAACACTGCCTCTTTCTTTTCTGCTGCTTCCCCCTAATCTGAAGTATCTCATTTGGCAAGTATCAACACCTCAATTATATTGGGTTGGGACCATCTAGTACTAAAAAAAACACCTCAATTATATTTCCCATAGCACATTTTCTCAGGGTTCAGCCTCTGCTCAACGAACTTAGCTTAAGTAGGTCTCCCTTGCTAGCATTCAATCTCAAAAATATTTGAACTGTTTATTTACTCCTACTTTTATACATTATCCCTCCCCAAGAGGTGGCATAGGTGGATTCATCCCCAAATCGAGGATACCAATAAAAAATTATAAAATATTCGACTTTTATGTTTTTTCTAGATATTTTATCAATTAATATTACGTTTTCCTATTTTTATATGAGACATGACCTTTACTTGGTTCAGAGGTCCATCTGTTTACTCATTATTCCCCCAAATTCTGTTCTTAGGTATACTCTGAACTACCAGTTTTCATGGTTCATAGGTTTTAATTTTTAGGGCTTAACCATTTATTTTGGTTCAGCAGTCCTTTTTAGGACTTAATCAAAAGTTGTCACAACATAACCATCTCAATGGTTCATCAGTCCTTTGGGAACACTCTTATTTTTTCTTTCTTGTATCCACTGCTTTAGATACTCACCATGGATCAAGTATATGATTCTTCCATCTGCGAGGTTCTTGATGGAGTATGCATCTATTGATGTTTTGCCAATAATCTTGAATGGACCCAACCATAGCACATCTTTTTTATTTCTTCATTTAAATCCATGCATGCCATAATAGGCTACTCTATCACCTATATTTTATCTGGATAATGTCAGTCAGTTCTTATTGTCCATCTTCTTGGCGTTTATTTTATTCTTTAAGATCATAATGAATGTTTCTGACTGCATTTTAATCAGGGTATTTAAAAGTCAGATCAAGTACTGTTAAGCACTCATCCCCAAAGTTGGTTTGCCCCTAAATATAGAATTGGTGGTAACGCGGCCTTCCTTCCATACAGCAATTTTAACGGCGTTTTTCCTGTCACCATATGATGACTAGTATTGTATGCAACTGTCACCGAATTGAGGTAGGTTTCCCAGGAAGAAGTTTTTCCAGAGACCAGCTTCCTCAGCGTCGCAGCCAGCATTCCACTCATTTGTTCTACCATTCCATTCATCTTAAGCTGGTAAGGTACTGCCATGACTCCTTGGACCCCATTATTTTGTTTAACCTTGAGATCACGTGAGACATGAAATTAGTTTCATTGTCACTCATCAAGACTTATGGGTATCCATGATAATATATGACTTGATCCAGGATAAACTGGGCGGTACTTGTTGCATCCACTATTTCCAAAGCCTATATCTCGACCCATCTAGTCAGATGATCAATTGTAACTATAATGTATCTGACTCCCACTGTGCTCATAGTCAGTGGTTTCATCACGTCAATGGACACTGTATGCCAGGCAATCCAGTGCAGACCAGTCAATATCCAGTTTTGTTCTTGTGTGGTTTGTGCAACTGGCACTCCATGAAGCAAGCAAGATAATTGTTTACATCATGTTTAATAACTTTCATTAATAATGCTGGCAAATGTGGTTGGTTTTCTTTATCAGGCTTCCATACTTGACAACCTTATGGGCAGCTTGAACTATAGCCGCTTATTCAGACAGTTTCAGGAATCGTAATTTTCCATGATTGACTTGAATACTTGTCCATCCTTGGTCTTGGTGTTTTCCGTTGCTTTTCAAAGCTCACCTTGGGTTCTTGGGGCTCATTTCAGATTTCTATATCGACCATTCTCTGAAACAGCTCATCATCCTGTTGGTATACTACTTAGACCATTAGTAATCTTGATAAGCTGTCTGAAATCTGACAAGAAGCTCCACTCAGTGGACTATCTCAGGAGTCATAAGCTTGAAGCTTCAGGGCCCATCAGGCAAGACGTCATTATTGTTCTTTCAGGCTGTGCAGCCAAAGCAGGGAGGAGTGATCCATTACCACTTAAAGTGCGTGCCATGAATATACACCCAAAACAGCTTACATGTGTAAATCACCATAAGGCATTTACACTCAGTAATAGTGTAATTATGTTATGCCGCTGACAACGTCCGGCTTACATAAGTTACAGGATGCTTGTCCCCAATTTCATCTACTTGACTCAGGATGACGCCAATTGTGTTAACAAAGCATTGGTCTGTACTAAAAACTCCCAATTGAATTTGGATTTTAAAATCGGCAAATTTATCAAATAATGATGTAACCTGTCAAAAGAATCCTGGGGCTTCTTCATTCCATATGAATCCTTTCTTAATTTTTTTCAATAAATAGAAGAGGGGCTCAGTGATTCTCGCAAAATCTCCTATAAGAGTTTTGTAATATCTGACCATTCCAAGGAATACTTAAGTATCTCAGACACTTTTAGGATGGACATTCGTTCTTGGCTTCAATCTTCAGGGTTTTTAGCTGCATTCCACTGGAGTTGAGGATAAACCCAGATATTCCAACTTTTTCTTGTTTTTGTGGCACTTCCTCAGCTTAATCTTCAGGTTAGCCGTGAACAGTCTCTTGAAGACTTTTTCCAAGTGGTGCAAATGGTCAGTAAATGTCCTACTAAACAAATTTATGTCATTTAAGTACACCAGGATGCATGAAACTTTAAGTCGTTCAGTATGGCGTCCATGACCCTTTGGAACGTTGCAGGCGCATTACAAAGACCTTGGGGCATCCTTGTTGGTTGGAATAGCCCCTGCGCGGTGATAATCGTGCACTTCTCTTGGTCTTTCATTGGAAAACTGATCTACCAATAACCTGATACTAGATCCATTGTGGAAAGATATTTCGCTTCTCTCAATTGATCTAAAGCATCATCAAACTGTGGTAGTGGATAAAAATCTTTTTTTATCTTTTTGTTCAGCTTTAATAGTCAATCACCACCTTATTAGAGCCATCCTTTTTTCACTATCAGGATAGGGCTCACCCAGGGGCTCAATGATGGAACTAGGAGCCTGTGATCCACTAGTTTGCTGATTTCCACTTCCACTACCACTTCAGCAGCCTTTGACCACTAGATTGGTCTCATCTATATTGGTACTTTCCCAGGTGTCAACTTTATGGACTACATTTTTTGAACATCCTAAGTCATGATCATCCTGGGTGAAGATTTCCCAATACTTTTTGAATAGTTTGAGCACCACTTTGATTATTTTGGGGTCAATCCCCTTCGTTCAAGATCTGGTTATGGCATTGATGTCTAAGTTGACCGCTTGATAAAGCTGGTCCTGTGCAGCATCATCGAAAAACTGATTACTGATATCAATGTCTTCATTTGGGATATTGGGAGGAATGGGTTTTACCGCAGCTCTAGACTATTCCCTATCTAGGTCGAAGGCCCTTTTTACAACTCCTGTGCGGGTTTAGCCTCCTTTTCCTGGACCACATTGATTTAAAACTTAGGCTTCTTGCTAAAGCACTGAGTAGCAAAATGGCCCTTTCCTCCACTCTGGTGACAGCACAAGTTAATCTTGTCTGTTTATTTAAACCCCTTGGGTTTGTTTCCTGGCACTGTTTGATTATTTTGATTCCTTAGCGGGTTAGGTAACTTTGGTAGGATTTGAATTTCAGACTGGGTTCATCTTGAAGCTTTGATTAGGGTCCTCAAACATGGCTCATAGCATTTTCAAGTGATCCACCATTTGCGAGGTGGGTACTTCAGTTGCTAACTTGACAGCCATCATTTGATGTATCTTGTGACAAGGATGAAGGGCTGTTTGTAATGCTACATGTGCATTAAAATTGTCCAAGATTTGCTATGACCAAAACTGTGATTATTGGTAAAGTTTGTTTGCAAGAAAATTCCAAGGTCTTGTTTTTCTGAGTTGGGATCGCCATATATTTTTGCTTGCATTTTAATATATGAGTGGGGCTTCCAAACTCCTTCATTAATGAAGCCTTATCCTCTGAATAAAAACATCTGTCTCCCTCTAGATGAGAAAACACCAAGTTTTGACAGTCTGTATCCAAACAGTTCATGACCGTCAAAGCTTTTTGTCTATTGCCATACCCAAACATAGTTATATCAAACTGTTGGAAGAAAGCTGGAGCGTTGTCCCAATGAAAAGTGGGTAATTTTGGCTTGGCTCTGAATTCTAACAAATTTACTCTAGCCGCCACTCTTAGCTCAACTACCTGAATGACTTAAGGTGTAATCTCGAGGGTTATCTCTAAAATAGTCATGAATGCTGTCAGCATATTCCTAGGAGTTGTCAATTTTCAAACTGTAGTTCCAGTGGTCATTTATTTGACGTTGGTTGCCGCATGAGGTTTGCATTCACATCTCTGATTCTTCAGATAGTTGACTTGTTTTTATAGTTGCTCCATGTCAGAGCTGAGTGAGCGCAAACAAATGTGATCCACTTCACATTCTGTCCTTAAGAATAAATCTTCTTTGACCAAATTTCCTGCTTTCTTTTTCAATGACGTTACTTTACTCAAGTAACTTATTGCTGAAATTGGAAACTTCTTCTACTCCTTCCTTGATCTTAGTGACTCTCACCTCTAATGCAGCAAATTCTCTATGATTGGCTGAATTCAATGCGTTCTTGTTGAAAGTTGCCAATTCCATCAATAGCTTTCTTAATTCATCTTTATATAACTTTGTAGATTGACTTAACTTACTCAACTACCCCCTGTAGTGAGCACCAAATGTTAGAATCTGGAACCTGTAAGCTCCAAATGTTAAAAACTGGATATCTGATAGCTTCTAAAAGTTAACTGCACAGGTTTGGTATGTGTACAAACTGCATTGCTTGATAAATATATGAGTGATAATAGTATTATGTTATATTCATAGTTAAATAATTAAACCAGAGGTGGTCCAATGCTAAACTTGGAATAATTTAATATATATTAATTTGACACTTAGGGATTTCTTTCTTATTCCAGCTGAACCTAATCCACTATCAGATTCAAAGGTTCTGGCCCTAATTCTTGTCACACTGAGTCAGTGGTTTTCCACGTCAAAGGTATGCTTCTCTTTCAAGGACATCTGATCCTTACTCTTTATACACACAAAAGAGTCCACAATTATTGTACTACAATTAATAAATAACTAAAGATGATGTCAGGATTTTCCTATTAAGGGTGAAGCCTCAACTAAGGTGTTATTTATTTAGTTATAGTTAATATTATAATCTTTAATACCTAACTATACTATTAGACCAATATTATATTAGGTCTAATATTATAAGCCAACAAGCAATTCACATCAATTACATTAAGCTTATAACAAATGAATCAGTTAACAAATCTGAATTATTCTATAAGTGATCCACTGATGAGATTAAGCAAGCTTGATGCAAGACTTGAATTATTACTGATTATCCTGATATATCTGATCTTTAATTTATATATTAACCTTGATATTTAAGATGACCTCCATCTATTATACTTCCCTAGTATTATAACTAGTCTAAATATTTCCACAAAAAAGTAACTTTCCTTGCAGTAATATCTATTCTTTGAATTTCAATTGGCATATTTATATTTGGATTTCAGTGCAAAATCCAACAGTTATTATATTCAGCCCACGGGAACCTTTGAACCATCTCCAACTGGTTAAGTTCCAACAATAGGGAATATATTTGGACCTCTATTCCTCTAATAAAGGTTAAGACCTATATTATTTATATATTAGGTTTAAGTGTGAAATCCACATCTGTCAACCACATAAGTGAGCTTTGAAGGACCTGACTCAATTTATTATCAGATTCAGTGCAAATTCTGACAGATGAATAGAATATATTAATGACCTTTCTTTCAAAGCTAAATTTCAATTTTTCAAATATTTAAACTACCCAGAAATTTAGCCTAATGAATTTAACAAATAATGGTGGTGAAGTCCACTGAACGCACCTCTGATGATTCAGAATTCACTCAAACTCACCCCAAATCACAGAACCCTCAGTTGCCAACTTGTGCGTCGACCTGTACAACCTGCTCCCAAACTGCAGCCGTAAAAGCAGAAGCAGACCAATTTTTATTAAACCATGGTGGGATCACAAATGATACCACCACTGTACAGCCTACCCCAGTCAACACTGTGTTGACTGAGGGTCACCCAATTAGTGCGCCCACCCTGGAGGCACATCTAAGGTTTTACCCACAATAGTAGGGAGTATTGTAGCTCCCAATACTGCACATGGGGTTTGTATGGCTTTGCCAACTGCCTCCACTTCAGAAATCAGCCTGGGCGCCCAAACTGAATCGTCTGAAAGTGTTGAATCAGATGGTCGTCATTTTTCACTTACAATCTTACCTAAAACGGCCAAACTGAATCTCCAGTAATTAATGAATCAGTTGGCCGTCATTTTAATATTCTGGAAGGTAACCAACGCGCCTCAACTGAATCAACACTGAGTGGTGAATCATTTAGCCATAATGTTCATCAGAATCAAAATCAACATAAAAATTTAAATGGGACTAGCAAATAGCCAATCAACCAGCTGAAAATCCCTACCAGTATCTGCTGATGGTCGGATGAAGGCTGGAGTAATAAATTGGTTTGATGATGAGCCAGAATTACCCAATAAATTGGCAGAGAATAAGCCCAAACCAGGTAAGCCTACCCAACCTGCAAAAAATCAAGTACCTACTGGGAAGGCCCAGAAGGGGCCAGCGCGTAAATCCAGAGGAATGCCAGCGCCTCCATCTGGTATTCCCCCCATGGGGAATCCACTAAATTACATTTAAATTCAAATTTAAATGTAAACAAAAATAAGCAAGTGAAGGATGCCTCAGGCGCATGGCAGAAAAAACTAGTGCCTGCATTACCCACCATTGACCCTTGTGAAGCGGCTTTTGTGGCTGAAGTGAGGAAGAGATGGTCAGAAACTCACTCACAACATGCACTCCCTAGGTCCACTAATGCTCATGCAGTTAGAGTCTACTATGGGCATAATCCTGTTGAGTTTTATGCAAGGAATTATTTTAGTTATTTTGAAGCCATAGCAAGAGTTTTTCAGTTAACACCACTATTCATGAAGTGGTGGAAAACATTATATTGATGTAGGGTTTAAAACTGCAGCAGATTTAGACCGTGCAGCCTCAGTTTTATTTGAGATTCCACATGGCTCTCTTTGTGTGCTGAGAACTAGATCTAACTTTGAGAAAATTTCCTGGGTAACTTTCTCAAATTTTCCAACTACAGTGGACCTAGAATCCCTAAAGCTTGCGCTTCGTCAGGGATTGATGAAATTTGGGTCAAATCTATCAGTAGATCTGTGCGCACCAGCCTATTATGCCCAACCCAGAGGGCTCATATTGCTAGGGCATCATTTATCCCCAACCCAATGGTGGCCCACAACATGGAGGTTATCCAACGTGTTGCAGTCATTGTATCCTGTTCAGAAATTTTCTTTGTTGATCCAGACCAGGCACGACCACGTTGCTCATGGTGTAATGCTTTGGGCCATCTATATAATAGTTGTACAGCTCATAAACAAGATCTCTCCTCTAGTAGCCAAGTCCCTGAAATAGGTAAGAAATGCTCCCATACAGCAGCAGCGGCAATCCCACAACCAACCCACTGGGTGCCCTTACAGGATCTCACCCCCTCTGCCCTTCATGTAGCAGTTGAGAAAACACAGCCAGTAGCACTTTATTCCCTTAGTTCAGAAAACCCTCTCCCTATAGGAAACCCTTCTAAATTGCCAGACCCTTCACCAGCCCAAAATAAGCGCAAATCTGCTTCTCATCAAGCTCACACAGAGGAAGCCAGCCCAGGGGTGGCATCTAAAATAAATTCAGTAACACAAAATACCCCAAGTGTGGTACAGGTATGGAGTACCCCAAGTCAGTGTGGAGGAACCAAGTCATTGCCATCCCCCCACTATCTACGGGTATTGCAACTCAGATGCCATTCTCAGTACTGAAGGAGGTGACTATGGACTCTGATACATCTGATGATGCACAAATGGAGGAGTCTATGGAGCACCCTATAAGTCCCAGAGAACGTCCTCTGGGTGTTGACTGGCCATTTTCCCATTTCTGAGTAATAAGGCACCGAAGAGGATGGCTGTACCCCTCATTACCCAGGGCAATCTCGCTCAGATAATAGATGAGCGCTGGGTAACAGCTCTCCCACTTCAGAATCCATTTCCAGTACCCACACTAACCTTGGCAGAACTAGTACAAGGAATCAGTGAAATCTGCGCTGAGATTGCCAAAATAAAATCAATCATAACCAATTTGAGTGGCTATCCGCCTGATACTCAGATTTTAAATGGTCAAAAAGGTGTGAAGACTAATCTATTGGCTGGAATGCCTAACGGTTTGATTCAATTAACATGATGAAGAAAAATCTCTCCCCTCCCAAATCTGGCAGGCATCACCCCCGATGGGCAGCTTCCTGCTGACAAATTGGGCGTTGCACCCAAAGCAATGCCATTGACTGAACGAATGGCCCAGCAACTGAGCACTGGTGGGTTGGGCGTCTCAAACCCGTTCCCAACCAAATGGGCTCACCCCTATGTGGGGTGGCCTTGGGGGATTCCCGCTGCTTGTCAGGCTAAACGCTGTCATGCCAGCCATTGGAAACATAGTTGAGCTTTGGTTCAGGCATTTGAGGTTGAACTGAAAGTAACTCAGCCTGCCACCAAATTTCATGATGATGGTTCCCAAGGAACTAACCCACCTATTTCTGAACAATTCTCTGGTTAGGTCGAATTTGAGGGACCCAATACTGGCTTGTTTCCTCTTCAATTGACCACTATTTAATCAGTCACATCGCACTGAGAAAATTGTTGGCTGATTTTTCTTTCCTAAAATTTCCATTAAAAATTCTTCCCAAAGATTAATTTTTACATGCTAAAAATTAAGCCGCCTTATCGCTGATGTTCTCGTACCCCTTAGGGTTAACGGCCATATGCATCTGGTACTTTATTTTGTGCCTATATAAAATTCTGGCTCACTGGAAGATATTGGTGGAACTCTTTCCTGGTTCCATATCTGTCAAATCAGCAGCAGTGCCCCAGGCATTCTGGTTTGCTATTCAGATGCTCTGGCATCTGGACTGGCAAGCCAGTCTAATTCTTACTTGCTGTTCGCCTGACATAATCAACCAACCATTATTCCTAACCATTTCCGCCTTTCTCATGTGTGTAGGCACAGCAATGGTCCCTTCTTTCCAAATGAGCCAGGTTGTAAAGAAGATTATCTCTGACTGCATTAAACCAGCCACACTCAAACCTCCAAATCATACCACATAGTTGCCACGGCTATTTGCCCATTGGTTTCCCTGGATTCCACCACCATCTCTTTAGTATCGGTGGATTCATCCACAACTACCAATAAGGAGAACTACGCTTACTTCTTAGTACTCATAAGATTAGCGTTGGTTCTCATCACGTCTCCTTTGAGGCCCTGGTGGACACTGGAGCCGCGGGAAATTTTATGAGTGTTGAATTGGTGCAACAACTAAAGCCTGAATGGATGCAGGCTCCTCAGTGATGGTGGCTTCATCTACTTATTGGCCCTCATATGTTGTTTGCCGACTAGTACCTTTTTCAATCCACCAGTTCACCTTCTGCAATCGCTTTTAGGCTATGCCGGACTTGGTGTTTCTGGTGATCTTGGAATGGGGTGGTGGCGTTGACAACATGTGAAGATTTATTTAGAGTCCAATATGTTGTCATTTATCAATGATCATTCAGAGGGAGAATTCCCTTTGATCAACACCCTCAAGAAGGTACAAGGAACTAGCTCTATCACTACCCTATTAACTTCTGCGGGCGTTCCAGCCGATTTCCCCAAAAATTTAATGTACTATCAGAGAATCTTCAATATGGAAAAGGTGGATCGCCTGCCTAAACATACCAGGTATGATTGTGGGTTTCGAATGACTGTGGAGTTGAACATCAACTGTCCGTTGAATCCCCATACAGAGGAGGAAGAAGTTGCACTCAATACCTGGTTGGACGATATGTTGAAAAAAGGTTGGCTGTTCAAGGAGACCTCACCCGTCACCTCCCTATTGTCTTCACCAAAAAGCGGATGGTTCTCTCCATCCCTGTGTGGATTATGGCCATTTGAATAATAAAAATTACTGATCCCTACTCATTGCCTCTGGAGAAGACAATCAGTCAGGCAATTGCCAAATCCCGTGTGTTCTCTAAGCTGGATCTGGTGAATGCCTTTAACCAAATCTGGGTAATGGAAAGGACAGGAACGGTTAACAGCAATCTGGACGAAACGTGGCATTTTTTAATTATGTGTAATGTCTTTCAGGCTGTAGAATGCTCCTGCTACGTTCCAATGAATGATATATAATACACTGGGTGACCTCCAGTTTACTTGTGCTGTTGCATACATCAATGAATTTCTGGTTCACTCCCCAACTCCCAAACAACACGCAATTGACTTGGAAGCGGTGGTAGTCGCCTTGCATAAAGCAGGGTTGTTTTTCAAAGCTTCCAAGTGTGAGTTTTATAAGGAGGAGGTTACTTTCCTTGGGAACCTGGTTAATAAGGATGGTGTCGCAATCCCTCCCAACAAGTTAGATGCAATCTGAGAATGGACAACCCTGACTACCCAGAAACAATTATGGAGTTTATTGGGAACCATCATTTTCTTAAAAAAGTTCTCCCCCACACTCTCTCAGCTCGCCGCCCCACTCCACCCACTCACAGGGAAAAATGTACCTTTTCTTTATATGGACAAATGCCAACAGGCGTTCGAGTCAATTAAAGAGGTGTTCATATCTTCTCCCATTTTAAAACACGCCAATCCCACCAAGCCATATATCATTGCATGTGACACGTAGTCATTAGCTGTTGGAGCAGTGTTGCTCCAGGAGCACGATGGTCTGGAACACCCAGACGCTTACTTTTCCTAAAAGTTTACCTCTACAGAGCAGCCTTGGGCTATTTACAACAAGGAGTTGGCAGCTGTTGCATGGGCCCTAACTCATTGGAGGTACCTATTACAAGGTGTCCAACATGAATTAACAGTTTGCATGGATCACCAGGCCTTGTTGTACTTTCATTACCCCAAAAATTGGCACACTGACAAGCCCAAACCTATCAGGACCTGTGAATTTTCAACTTCAAATATGAATTTGTAAAGGGTGCAATAAATGTACTTCCCGATTTTCTCAGCCGCAGCCCTGCCCACAGTTCTGCGGATCCAGAGGAAGTGGATCTCATTACTGTGAATCCCACCACCCAAATCTTGTCAATTGTTCCCCCTGTCAGTTCTTCTGTCACTCTGGCTCCCAACGCTCCATTAGTTGCTCAGGTTTTAGCCAGTCAAATGGACTGCCCTGAGGGCGTGGAGTTGGTAGAGCAGTTATCCCACCAGAAGCCTAAACACTCCCTATACTCACTAAAGGAGGGTCTTATATATTTTAGATCTCGCGTTTGGGTTCCCCCTTCTTTCTGAAGTGAGGTATTTCGCGCCCATCACGACCCCCCATGTTTGGTCACCCTGGTTCTAAGAAATGCATCAATTTGATCAAACAGACCTACAATTGGGCAGGCTTGACAAAAGAAGTTCTGGGCTGGATCATCAATTGTGTTACTTATGCTAGGGCCAAGTCAGACCGCTCTGGCAAAAATGGCCTCCTGCATCCCTTACAGTTGGCGGAGGGTCCATGGACATTGGTGTCCATGGATTTTATCATCAAGCTCCCCTGTTCTAATGGGTTCATAGCGGTGATGGTAGTGATGGATCACTTTACGAAATTTTCCCTCTTTATCCCCTGCACTTCTGCAATTACGTCCAAAGAAACTGCCCATCTTTTCATACGCCATGTGTTTTTGATGTTTGGTCTCCCCCAGGAGATCATCAGCGACTGTGGTTCCCAGTTCACCGCGCAGTTTTAAAGTAAACTCCTATCAATACTGAAAATATCCCCCTGTTGCTCCACGGCGTATCATCCTCAGTCTGACAGCCAGACCAAGCGGGTCAATCAAGTTCATGAACAGTACCTGCATTGCTATGCTACAGCCACACAGGATACTTGGGCCGATGATCTCCCCCTCGCCCAATTTGTGTACAATAATGGAACCCATGCTCCACGGGGCTTTCCCTTTATGAAGCAACGTTGGGTTATAATCCTTCATTTTTGGTTGGGGAATGCTTGCAACCTGAGGTTCAAGCTGCCGCAGATCATGCTACCCATATTCAATCAACTAAAGCCTTAGTGCGGGAACACCTCACAAAAGCTATAGATGACTACAAGCAGTTCACAGATCAAAAACGTCTTCCAGGTCATGAGTTTACAAAGTTTTCTTATGTTATGCTTGACACCCATCACTTAAAAATCCAGGCTCCTTCCCGCAAATCCGCCAGAAAATGTTTGGGACCCCATTTGATGGAGGAGGTATTGGGTAATGGGGCGATCTGACTGAAGCTCCCCGCGCATTGGAAGCAGCATCCCGTTTTCCATGTTTCCCAGCTGCCGCCCTTCAAGGGTGCAATTCCCACGGAACTGGAACTGATTATCATTGATAATGAAGAGGATGCTAAGGTAGAAGCTATCCTGGCATCCCAGAAATCCCGACGTTCTGTAAAATATCTTGTGGCCTGGAAAGAGTATCCAGCTTATGAAAACAGTTGGGTCAAGGCATGCGATTGTGTGAATTTCATGGACCTGGTTGATGCGTTCCATTTATCCCACCCCAAAGCTCCCCATCCCCCCCAAAAAAGTCGCAACTATTATTGCAATCAAATTACCCAAGGCGCACAAGAATGTGGCTCTCATGCAGTTCCCCAGTGGTGGGGCCCTTCCCTTGGGAAAAGGAAAGGGTAATGTAAGTCCCAAGGAACGTCCTCTGGGTGTTGACCGGGCCATTTTCCCATTTCTGAGTAAAAAGGCACCGAAGAGGATGGCTGTACCCCTCATTACCCAGGGCAATCTTGCTCACGTAGTAGATGAGCGCTGGGTAACAGCTCTCCCATTTCAGATCCCGTTTCCAGTACCCACACTAACCTTGGCAGAACTAGTACAAGGAATCAGTAAAATCTGCGCTGAGATTGCCAAAATAAAATCAATCATAACCAATTTGAGTGGCTATCCGCCTGATACTCAGATTTTAAATGGTCAAAAAGGTATGAAGACTGATCTATTGGCTGGAATGCCTGACGGTTGTGATTCAATTAACATGATGATCGGAAAAATCTCTCCCCTCCCACATCTGGCAGACATCACCACCGATGGGCAGCTTCCTGCTGACAAATTGGGCGTTGCACCCAATGCAATGCCATTGACTGAACGAATGGCCCAGCAACTGAGCACTGGTGGGTTGGGCGTCTCAAACCCGTTCCCAACCAAATGGGCCCACCCCTATGTGGGGTGGCCTTGGGGATTCCCGCCACTCATCAGGCTAAATGCCGTCATGCCACTGTTGGAAACTTAGTCGTGCTTTGATTCAGGTGTTTGAGGTTAAACTGACAGCGACTCAGCCCACCACCATATTTTGCGATGACGGTTCCCAAGGAACTAACCTGCCCATTCCCAAATAATTCGCCATTTAGGTCAAATTTAAGGGACCCAATCCTAGCTTTACTTTTCCCCAAATTGACTACTATTTAATCAGTCACATTGCACTGAGAAAATTGTTGGTCATTTTTTCTTTCCTAAAATTTCCATTAAAAATTTTCCCAAAAATTAGTTTTTACATGTTAAGAATTAAGCTGCCTTTCCACTGACATTCTCATACCCCTCAGGGTTAATGGCCATATGCATCTGGTACTTTATTTTGTGCCTATATAAAATTCTGGCTCACCGGCAGATATTGGTGGAACTCTTTTCCAGTTCCTTATTCTTTATATCAGCAGCAGTGCCCCAGGCATTCTGGTTAGCTGTTCAGATGCTCAGGCATCTGGACTGGCAAGACAGTCTAATTAATACTTGCTGTTCTCCTGACACACCCTCAAGATACTCCTGTGCAAAGCAGCGGGGGAAGTATCTTGGGCTGGCTTACAGGCTCCTCAGCCCCATCAACTCAGGATAATCCTCCTCCTCATTGATCAGCACAGATTGCTGCAAAATAGTCAAGCTCAAGGACTAAAAATGAGCAGCCTTACGGATGCAGGTGGAAGCTCCAGTAACCCCCCAGGATATGGAGGGGGACAGCTATGAGGCCCCAAAGGGGCACTCTGACCCTGCAGTCCATTAACCCTAATGGGCTGCAGGATTACAAGCAGAGAGCCCACCTCCTCCACAACTTCAGGTCGACTCACGTGGATATTGCAGCCATCCAGGAGCCCTATGTCTCCCCCTCTGATTTTGTAGCATGGAATGACCAATTTGGAGGTAACTCCTGTTTGACACACTATGTGGCCCTTATTATCCTCAACCCCCAGGTGAAAACCCACCAATTTTCGAAACACCTTGTTGATCACCTTATATTGGCTAATTTATCAACCCCTGAATTTTCCTTCTTTGTTCCAAGCATATACATGCCAAATGCAGGTCAAGAGCAGGACCATCTTTTGGAAGAACTTGCTTTACTACAGCTCCTAAGCAATATAGTGCTGATGGGGGATTTCAACACATTATCAAGTTGGGTGCGTGACACCATTCCTCCTGCCACACAAGACAGACGAGGTACAGCTCGGCTTCATAAATTTCCTCAGGTCAAGTGGTTTCATGGATGCCCTCCCCCCTCAGCATCTGGACTTGGCTGTATGTCTCGGATACAAGGTGTAGGTCAGAGATTCACATCTGCTTCACAGATTGATATGGCCCTAGTGGGCCCATTGCTGGTTGGTCTAGTTTCCTCTCCCATAACCCGAGATAACACAATAAGTGATCATAGATCCATCACGGTGATCCTGACAACAATCCTAAGACCATCAAGAAGATTTTGGCCAAGGATCGCTCCAGGGCTCTTGAACAACCAGTTTTCAAGAGAGAAGATAAATGCAGCCATTTGTGAGCCAGAGCACCTGGCCTCACCTCATTTGCAAACTTTACAAAAAAATGGGCTGATACAAAAGCAAGGATTCTAAAGTTAGCCTACAATTGTGCTAAGGATCGAATGACAGATGACCATGCTAAAGTCAGACATGCTGAAGATAGAATAAGACACCTTGAAAGGAATTGCTGATCAGTGCCTTCCTCTCAATGGTTGGAGGCTTGGGAATTGGCCCACGAGACATACCAGCAGGAACTTACTGAGCGATAATAACGTGCAGCAAACTTCACCTTGTCACGTTACTACACCCAGTTGAAACGGCCCACCCGTTTTTTTACCTGAAGCAGAAAGTCCGCTTAAAGGATCAGGAGATTGCAACCCTGAGGGTGGGGACCACTGTCACCACAAACAAGGAGGAGATCACCAGTGAGATCCACCATTACTATTCAGCCCTCTTCAAGGCTTCCTGGGTGAGCCCAGCATATGTTCATGAATTCATTGAAGGGGCTCCGGAACCAATGGTTAATTTCTCAGCGGATGAAGAACTTCTTGCCTAATTGCACAGCAAGAAGTAATGGACATTCTACTCCACAGCCCACATCTGAAGGCCCCAGGCCCAGATGGTATCCCGTTTGAGGTGTATCTAGTGGATCCCTTCGCAGTTACAAAGGCCCTCCAGCCCCTCTTCTTGACCCTCTTGGCAGAAGGAAAAGTACTTCCTGACTTGAGAGGATCAATTATGACCCTTATCCATAAGAAAGCGAGCCGAGAGGACCTTGCAAACTGGCAACCAATATCACTATTGAACATGGACCACAAACTATTTAATTAAGCTTCTAGCAAACCTCATGACTAAGTGGGCAGCACCACGCCTTAACCCAGCTCAACATGGCTTAATCCCAGGGAGATCGCTTTGGAACAATTACAATGAGCTTCTGGAAACTCTGTCAGCTACCTCGTCTCAAACATGGTTTTGTGGCGCTTTTGGATATGGAAAAAGCATATAATCGAGTAAATTGGAAGTATTTGGACGCCTCCCTAACCCGCCTCCACATCCCACCACAAGATAGGACATGGCTATCAGCGCTTTACGCCCAGCTTCACACTAAGGTACTGTCCCCAACAGGCTTTACAGAAGCGGTTATGGTTGAACAGGGTCTCCAGCAAGGGGATCCACTGAGCCCAATTTTGTTCAATATAGCTTTGGATCCTCTTCTGGCCCTACTCCAGGAAAAACTGGTGGGTATTCAGTTTCTAGGGAAACCCCCCACCCGCACCATAGCCTTTTCTGATGACACAGCAGTGGCAGTTGGATGTAAGAAAGACCTAGACCTGGACATGGAGGCCCTGGATTGGTACTCCAAGGCATCCAATGCAAAAGTTAATACTTATAAAACCGTTATAGTGCAATTTGGTACCCCATCTTTTCCTCCGCCTTTTGGTTTGGAACCTACCCGGGACACCTTTTGGCATCTAGATGTCCCCAAAACACCACAAGGGGTTGCAATCAAGGATAATGAGGACCGCTTGCTTAATGCAATAAACCCTCGTGTAGCTAGCTGGAGATGCCAGCGTATCACCCCCCAGGGACGCGCCCTGATGGCGAATGTTTTTCTTCTATCAAAGCTATGGTTTCTCGCTCATGTCTGCCCCTTTACGGACAGTTTCTACACAAGGTTGAATGTGATACTTCGCTGTTGGATATGGGGATCCAACCACCCACCCACAGCTCTAACCACAATATCCCAGCCCCGCAGTGAGGGGGCCTAGGTCTTTTGGACACTAGCTCTCATGCCACTTCAATACTGACGAGGTTCCTTAAGCCCATCATTTGCTGGGATATGGCTCCAATGCCGCAATGGGCTCCAGCCTTACGCCAGGGTTTTGCGGCCTCTCTAGGGCTCCCACAAACCTCACCTACAGCTTTGGGAGAGTGGCTAACAAACCATTTAGGCCCCGCCTCAAACCTTCATCAAGTTTTTACTGGAATCCGGATCTCTTTGCACTTAAGAGGGCAGGAGTGCGGGTGTACCATGACTTCACTTATAAAAGGTTTGGCCCTGGGATCAGCCCCCGGCATCACATCCTGGTCCACAGTGGGAGGATTGTTATCTCCCATCTCCACCCTCTGGACAGACCCCCAATGCGGCCTCGTCTTCTTGGACTTTTACCCCCCGCTGTGGAATGTGATCTTAAGGCGCTCTGGAAGGAAGTTACCCATCCTGTTCTCTCAGCAAAAGTGTCAAATACACTGTGGCGTGTTCTACACTGCTCATACAGGACAGGGGATCGAACTGGTCCCACCTTCCAGCACAAGGGTTGCCCACGATGTGCAGAGCTGACAGACACCTACCTCCACCGCTTCTTTACTTGCCCCCTCATAGCCCCTTTCTGGAGCAAGGTCCGCGAACTCCTGCGAGCAGAACCCTGGGTAGCGCACACAGTTCAGGACTTCATGTTCAACCTCTCACTCCCCAATTGTTCCCAATCATTAAGGGTCCTGGCATCTGGTGTAGTGATATGGACTATTCATAATTCATATCTTCGCGCCGCTTTTGACTCCACTCTGTGGGCGCTGCCCCATATGATCACTCACTTTCAGGTTCATTTTGAGATGTCTCTGAGAGTATTTACCATGTCGCCATGGGCCAATAGGTCAGTTCAAGTGGACACCTGGCTCTGGCAAATCTTTCCCCCACCCTTTCTCAACACCTCCGCTTACCCCTGCCTTCTAGTCAAGCTCTTAGGAGCTCAGGCGTGATTAAATAAAGATTGGTATATTTCCCCTTTAGGGTGGGACCACCTAGTGCTAAAAAAGATTTATTGATGCTACTTTTGTCTCTCTTTTATTGATAAAAGTACTAGGGAATTTATAGAGAGAATTTTGTGTTCAACTCCTCAGTTGGCGCCTCAGTCATGAAATGTCAGCTGTTGCCATTGAATTTCCCTATGACATCTCTCCTGGCAATGGTCTTCTTCAATGGGTTAAGATCTATACGTTGGACATCCCAGAGATCTAAAAATGGAAAGAGCCAAAAAACGTGTCCTTATTGTTCCCACTCAATCACAGCAAACCAACCACATTTGGCTAGTGACATTCTTAGGTGATGGGACTCTTTATATATTATAGTAGATCACAAACCAAATGATCGATTCACTAGTTGCATGTGGTATCACTCACCTCACAACTGCTGATTAAATTTCCAATCAGTTGGTGACGAAACCCAAAATAATCCCAATATTTACATCTGATACTTAATCATCAAACAACTATCAGATGCCCCAATTTTGTCAGCAACTCTACCTGATAATATCTTAAGCATTTGCACAGATTGATTCCTGATGGATCCAAACCAGGAAATTTACCCAAAATCATCAGAAATTATTAACCCTAAATTGTGGTCAAACTATTTCTAATTCATTTGCTAGCATAACTAATCCCTAGTGAACCAGCAGATAACCTAAGAAGCTAAAAAGGTGGGAAAAATACCAACATCTTGGGTTTTTATTGACAAGCATGGATTATGGCCATCTGTCTGAGATTAAAGCAAAAAAAGATGACACAGTTGAGCTGAAAGCAAATATTCAAATGTTCCTTAGAATGATCAACATCTACCACTTTTAGGTGCATTAATAAGATAAAATAACTAACATCTCATCTCCCCAAAAATGTTGTTTAATTTAAGTGTAAAGAAAAACTGCCAGTTGGATTTTGATAAAAAGGTTTGTCTTACCAAGCGCCAATACTTATTGATCCCTATTAACAAATCTTTATTATTAAATTATACACATATATCACCGCATTGAAGGCGTGTTAATTTTAAGGTTATTTTGAGGGTGTCTAGAACCTTGCAACTTACTATAGTCAAACACTATATGTGCACAAAAGAGACTATAAGGTAATAGGAACGAGGTTTAGCAGTAATCTATATATGGGTTTTGTTTTCATATTACTAATTTAGTATTGATAATTGGGGACAGAGGAAATAATATTTAATCTTATCCAGAATAGAATTCAAACCTGTTATGGAATTTAGTACACCACCTTAGCTTTACTTATAGGTGTGCGCAAATACATCTGGTGGTAATCTATGGGTGTAAACAATTTTGAAATCACATCTAAGTCTGTAAGGTTTCCACAAAAGGCAATAAGCCAGGTGGTTCTTAAATCTTTTCATATAGGCACTTAAACTAAGTCCACCTTACCCGCTGTTTTTATGTTGAGAGAATTAGGACCTTATGTGGAAAATCCCCCAACTACACAGCCATAATGGAAAAAATTACTCCAGGTAAGTTCTCTACTACAGCTGATATTTTACCTGATCCCAAATTCTATAGTATTAATCCTTTTTTAAATTTGATATCACAGTAAGTAGAAGAAAATTTACTGTGACTTTTAAATATATTACTCTCCTTTTTTACCATTTCCCAGTATTTTTAGAAATTATACAACTTACTGGAAATCAAGCACTGGATCTTTAAGGTTGAAGCGTCTATATTGTATAGTTTTGCAAAAGTTTTAATAGTTTAAATTAGGGAACAGAAATTATAATGTGACCATTCATCTCTTTAATTTCAATCCTTGCACCAATTTTACAATTCTGACCTTTATTCACAAAAAACTGAAGAATGCCTGCAACCTGATGAATAGTTGATGTACCCAGAACAGCATGGTAGCATCAAAAGACATTTCTCTAATAAAAACAAGTAATACCACTTGTGAGAGATCTGGCTTATATTTTTACCACTTATCCTTATTTCTTTGTATTTTATTTAGTGAAGGCCGACCATGGGATGGACACAGCCAATAAAATATAACTACAAAACATCAAGAAAAATGAGGGGCACCCCAGAGGAGCCGTAGCAAACTCCTGTTACCAGAGGGACTGCCTGTGGAAGAAAGAGTGTAAGTGACAGAAAAGAGCCTGGGCCAAAACTAAACACAAATGAAGGAAAGGATCCGATGAGAGGAACTAGATGGGAAACCAGGATGACACTAACCGGCGTTGGTGAGATGGCAGGTGGCCAAACAACCAAGCTTTAAAGTGATCCATAAGGTAAAAGTGGAAGTGACAGACAGCTTCACAGAGGGTTAAGGTAGTGCCAGATAGTGCATCAAGGACAATGGTGTGTATTACCCATAGCGTTATTGCAATAATTAAGGTATGGAGCAATGGGTGGATAGTGGAGGTCATGGAAAAGGAGAAAATGTTTTTGGACAGGCTGAAATCTGGCTCACTCTCCTGGAAAAAGAGGCAAAAAACATCCCACCAAATTGCCTGTGAAGGCGAGCAATCTTTCAAGCAAAGGACTTAAGATCTGTATTGACCGAATACAATGCATGAAGTTTGAGAAGCATTGGACCGCTCAGCCATGCAATACACTTTTCTCAGGCATCACCACACATGGGCACAAATTTGGGGCTGTAAAAGAGGTCGGTGAGTGTACCACCAAATGTCCTTCTGGGTCTCCAAAGAGTACGGGATGTTGAGCTTGTCAAGGTTATCCACACAGGCAATGTGGTGGAACGTTGGGGTACCAGGTTGTTTAAAACGACTTACCCATGAACTTTTTTTATTTGGGGAGTAGGAAGACCCCTCTGGGAGGTGTGTCCACTGATGCTGATTCTCCACTCAGCACTCCGCATGGAGAGAAGAATTAGTTTGAAGTGGGACAACGTCCCATGTGGGCCCATGGCAGAGGGATGAGAGGTCAGATAGTTTAGCAGAGAATGGGGATGGGTAGTATTGCTGAGGCCCAGGGCGCGGGCAAAATTGGAGCAGGCCACGCGTGACCAGTCTTAGGCTGGAAGTTTGGGGTTGGTGACTGAAGCGATCCAGGTGCCAAGTATTTTGGCGGCATTGGCCTCAAAGATAAGCAGGATCATACCATGACTATGGCGAGGGCCAAACATGGCACCCAGAATCACTGGCGGTGGGCGGCCTAACCAAAGCCACCCTTGTAGGAGGGCGTATAAAGAGGCGAAGAAAGAGGGGGAAAAGGCGATAGCAAGGCCACAAACCAGACTTTGGACAGGAGATAGATTTGGCAAACACAAGCCGGCCTGGGAGGGCAGACTGGTGGGCTCTGAGTGAAGCGATGCGCTTTGTGACATTGTCCAGTATATGGTACTCTATCACCGATGAGGTGTATCCTCCGCCATCAGCCACACCCTCAAATGGAGTACCAGACCAGCAGTGGGTCTCAGCATGAAAGGGAGCACAAGCAGGGCGGTTTGGGGTGGGTGGAGCAAGCGAACCCGTGAGCTATCTGCTGAAGCAGTTAGGTAACGACGTGCTGGTGACCAGTGGGCTTGGTACCAGCTGAGGAGAATGATTTCGGTTTTGGAGGCGTTTGTGCGGCGTTACTTACCCTGGAGTAATCCTGGTTAGTAGCCTCAAGCGTTCTTGCACCTTGATTGTTAGACACCCCAACCACACAATCATCAGCAAATGACAACATCTTAACTGGTGCTTGGCCTTGCACATGGAAACCAGTAAGGCGGGCATTCACATTGCGTAAAAGTGGTGAGGCTGAAGTTGTACAAGAGTGGGCTTAAAGTGTCCCCTTGGCAGAGGCCCCTTTGAGGGTGAATTACATCAGTGAGAAAGCCAGGGCCACGCACAGCCATTGTAATAGATTTCTTAAGTAACATCACCCAATTAATGAATCAATAGGTAAGGTGGAACTTGTTGAGGCAGGCTTTGAGGTAATCCCAATTAACTCTATCATAAGCCTTCTACTGGTCTAAAAAAAGTGCCCAGTAGCCGTGGATTAGCAGACGTTGGCTACAGTGTGTATTTTGTCCCATATAGACCGCTTGGGATTGAAACCGAATTGCTCAGAGGAGATCTCTCAGAAGCAACTAACCATGTGCAGTTGGCCATAATTTTGTTAAATAATTTAGTATTTGTGTTAGTAAGTGTTATGAGGCGCCAGTTGGCCAAGTCCAGCTTATCCTCTTTTTTATACAGCGTGATTGTGTAGCTTCCTGGCCCCAAGGAAAGAGGCGCGTTTCTAACAAACACTGGTTCATTGAGGCTAGCAACAAAAGAGGAGAAATAATTAAATATCTCTTATAGAACTCATATGGAATACCATCTGGACCTAGACATTTCCTTTGTGGTGCACCACAACCGGCATACCAGAGTTTGTCCCAAGAAACTATATTCATCAGCTCTGGGTAATGAGAAATGGTATGTATATTTGTGCAATCAAGAAACTTCTCAACTTCATCGGTTAAATTGGATTGGAACAATACATTTTTAAAGTAATAGGTTCAAACTTCAGTTGCCACTTCAGCTGGAGTTTCTGTGACAGAGTGGTCCAGCTGCCTCACCTGTGTGCAGGCCTAGCCCTGTCGCATGCAAGAAACATTTGAAAAAATAGGTGGAGCATGTGTTGCCTGCCATAATATTTTTTGCCTTGAACTGAACATCAACGCAATGTTTGTGTTGCCTCACCAGTGTATTGAGACAAGAAGATACTTCTGCCCACTTATGACCCCAAGACTGGCTGTAGCCTGCAGCAGGGACATTAGACTCCAAGTTATCCACTTCTTCAAGCATGCACATAATGACCGCCAAGGCAGCCCATGAGCGATGCAACGAGAGGTGGTGTGCCTGATGGATGGTGTTTTCTTTGAAGGTTGATCAGGTAGAAAGTAGGTCTTCACAGAATGGTGTGGTAAACTCCAGTGCTGAAGTTTAGGTGTCCACCCATGAGGAGAACCTGGGTGACGTGATCTTGACTGGTGAACTTTGCACCACTTTGGCGCCTGTGCCACTGAGCTTGACAAAGAGAAGGAAAGCAACACCAACCTGTGGTCAAAGAAATTAATTTGTCATTGTAAAGTGTGAAACATGAGACCAAAAGTTCAACAAGTTAAGAATAAGGTCAATGCAGGACATAGAACTCAGCTGACTTTTGTGCACATGGGGACGGGAATATTGGGGAGCAGAGGTGCATGTTTAGGTAGGGTATAAAGCAGACCCAAAGTGGCTTTTAGACATGAAGTTTGACTGCCCCTGCAGGGGGTAGGCGTTGAAGGCCAGCAGTCGGTGGCCAGGCTGGCCCAGCTGTTCAGGTCATCCACCACAAACGGATCAGGAGGAAGTGGGAGGGAAATAATGGCTGAGAGGAATTTATAGCAAGCCCGTGCATGGTTGGGGCATAAACATTAACAATAGCTTGCACTTCATCGTCCCATGAAAAGGACACTACAAGCACACACCCATCAAGGTATTAATTTTTAGAAATAAAACTAAAACTATGGGTTGCATGTATAAGCACCCTTAGTGAGGCGACCAAAAATAAAGGGAAGGGAGGAGCATGGTCTCCATGTTTCCACGCCACGGTTTGGAAAGTAGGTTTCCTAAATGGCTAGGATGTCCACAGGTAAATTTTTTTAAAAAACTCAGTTTCCTAGCCTGGGATGGCGAGGCCTATAGTCCAGCAATTTTTAACGTCCCTATTGTGAAGGCTCCTCCCATCACACCTTAGGTGCTATGGGAAGGGCCCCCTTGGCCTTTCTTTGCCACTTACTCAGCAGCAGTAGTAGACCACTTATTGTGCACTTTATATGTGGGCTTGAGGGCAACCTTCACTGTGGGTTTATTGTCATATTTGGAATTTGATTTATTTGACTTTTAGAGTTGCTGTGCTCCTACGGTGCATCATTGGAGGTCACAAAAAATTGGGGAGGGGAAGTGGGTGTTAGAACCAGTTTTAATCAAGGCTTGGTAATTTCGCTCAGGGAAATCTGACTCATCCATCTGGGCCTCAGGTTGGCTGGCCTAATCTGATTGGTGAGCAGAATTTCAAGCCACTTCATCTTCGAATGACTCAATGTCATCTTGATTCTGGGTAGGTGGGATTACAGATGTGGCCATAACTGCTGCCTTGGATGCTGCTCTGCGGGCCTGTTTGGCCTTTTTGCATTCTTGCGGGGACACAGGTTTTACCTGAATATAACACCCCTACGCACCCCAAGGAATTCAGCATTGGTGTTAATGACTGGTTCATAATGGGATTTGTGCTTCCCATTGAATTGGGGAGGATTTCATTATGTGTAATGTCCTCTTTGGAGGGGCAGGTGTGGCCTTATGGCCCAAATCATGACAAAAGGTGAAGATAGGGGGTGCGCTGTCCACAGTTATGTGGAATGGGCGGTTTTCTTGCCCTTTGATATTGAGCACTGCAGTGTATGGAATTTGTGTCAAGTCTTCCACAATGGCCGTAGATGGGATGATCACTGAAATTGCTTTGCTCATGCTAAGCTCCAGCATAAGCATGAAGAGCTGCATTTCAAAAGAGTATAATTCCCCATAGCTTTTTAATCTGTCCAAGAGGTAACTCTCAAGTACTGTACGATCACTATAGTGGGGAGAAAGTTGAATGTAATAAGCACTTGTTCTACTTAGTCCAACTAGTACGCTTTGTTTCAACCACCCATTGACCATATGGGAGATCTACCACTGCATGCACCTGTGCAGCTTCGTCCACTGCTTGCTTAGTTTCAAACCTGAGGTATAGCCAAACCTGGGTCATAGAATGAGGTGCTACATACATGATGAACGTAAAGTGATTGTGTTCTTACCACAGAATTTTTCCTTAGTGCCATCAAATTAATATCTAAAAGCTCAAAGTTTGTTCCACTGATGACAGGGGCTGGGGATGGGGAGTTTTTTTTGTATTGGTTGCATTTGATTTGCCAAGCCAAAATCTCCAGTGAGATACCACCACCACTTTCTTAATTTTGTCCTGGCCACTGGTGTTGCTGGGCATTTCTTAACTTTGGATGGAGTGACGACTGATCCTGTGTCCTTTACATTACTATCCCAACTACTACCCAACATTGAGTACACACTAATCTCCTCTTAGAGATTATCAAACTTACCTAGTCTTGAATAAATCATATGCAAATATTGAAAGCGAGAAAAAAAGTTTAACTTATCCTTTTTCCTTTTATTAAATCTCTTTGCTAATTATATATTAAGTTTGTCTTCTATAAACTAATTTTTTTGCACCAATACACATATCATGTTTATTTACATGTTCTCACTAAGATAGCTCACCTTTATCAAATAGAGTTCTTTGGGGTCCCCTCCCTCTGGTTGGGACCATCTAGTACTAAAAAAAAAGAGTTTTTTGGGGTCTTCCTAACAATAGTTGCTTCGTCACTTGTGTGGCTCCTTAGGAACTAAAAATTTGCAACTAAAACAACCTTGCCTCTAATAGTCCTTACACATGAGATGAAATTCACAGTATTAATAGACTACCATTATATTTGATGGTTGTTGTCAGGATTTATAATAAGCAAGAAAAGATCCCTGCTCACAAATTAAGCCCTGATAAAGTTGCCTCTTAAGCTCTTTTTATTAAAACCTGTCACTGAAGACAACAATGGAAAATTAGATCAGGAAACATCACGCGCACAGTAATAATGGGGATTCCTTCTATAACCGCTCCTCCGCTTCTCAAATCATGAAAGGCGCGACTCCCATTTTGCAGCCACAAGGACAGCATTGATAAAGAACAATGAAGGCTTAAGAAGACAGCTGATCCAGAAGGATTTGAAAGATCCTGATTTCATTAAGCCATAAAGGTCTTCTTGTCATCATGTCCCCACTCGCCCTATATATAGATACTTTAAAATCAATAAATTAGTCTATTTACACATCTATTAATCTTCATTGACCTCTATTCTAGTTTTAAATCTTTGTGTCACATTTCAAACTTCAGTTTAAAGTCCTGAAATTAAGAAGCTAATATTAGTGGTATCAAAATGGAAAACTTTTCTTTCCAATTACAATCACTTTTAGTAATACAATTCGATTAAACAGCACAATTTGATAATCAATACCAGGTGAGATGAAATGAATAATAAAGTGAAGAGCTGGGCAAATGCGGTAAAGGGCAGTGGACCCAGACCTGCACTGCCTAAAGGTACCAAGCGCACAGGTACAAACAAAAATCTCAGTAAAAATAAAAAACCCAAGGTGGCGCCCCCGCGGGTTTTGTTAATTTCTTGGTAAAATACTGCAGCTTTATGGAAGTATCCCAATCGCAACCACTGTCATTGGTGGAACACGGGATACAAGTTTTTTTTTGAGTGTAGAAACACTGACAATGTGGGAAAAGTTTGGCGAAGCCCAACATAAATTTTTCCCGCATGTGGTGTACTTAACAACCCATACTATCCTCAGAGGTTGGGTAGATTTTGGGCTTGAAACTGCAGAAGAAGCAAACAAAGCAGCAAAGGTCAGAGTGTTACTCAACCTCTTCGATGGACAGCAATTGTTACCAACCAAACATACCCATTGGATTGAATCCAAAGACATTTTTATAATTTCTGACTATCTTCCAACCACACTGGCATGCACAGTAGTCGAAAGACATCTCTGAGAAGGCTTGGAAGCCTATGGAGAAATCAAACAATTCAATATGCAAAGATTCCAGTTGATGCTGACCCTTAGCACTGGGAAGGCAATAGCAATTATTTTACTAAACCAGAATATAGTAGAGGATAATACAAAAATCCCCACATCGCATCCTTTATTATTGATTAGAAAAATCCCAATTATTCTATGCAACAGTGGAGAGCGCGCCCCCCATATGCAACCACTGTCAGGCCTTTGGGCACAAGATTCACGCTTGTCCCATAAAAGAAGGCCTGAGAGAAATGGAATTCTGTGAGGAGGAAATGGGATAAGATGACTCAGAGTATGCCAAAATCACGGATACTACACAAGCCTTCAACTGGGGAGAACATGGGTAATATAAAATAATTGACCCCATTTCCCCAAAAGAACGAAAAATGGCCAAGCAAGCTCACAAGTTGGCCGTGGCCAAGGCAAAGGCCTTGGCGGAAACAACCATATTGCCAGAGAAGATCCAGGAAGACATGGAGAAGGCTAGTCAATTAACCAATCAGATCCCGCGGAAAACCATACACCCAATCCAACCAGACTAAATTTAGAAGAATCCAATTTGGAAATAAATGCAGCAAAATTGGGGTTCAGTGCACCCCCCCAAAATTGCAGAATCTAACCCAATTGGGAAGGAAAATCAACAATGGAATGTGCAAGAAAATAATGTGGTCAATAAAAGCACACAAGTGCACCACAATGATATATTGTAACCAAGCAAAGCCAAGAGAGGAGCGAAAAATGCGGTGATGAAAGGGGCAGAATACAACCCAACTCCTACTCATGGTTATGCTCTCCGCAGCAGAGGTGCAGTGGAGAGCAATGTGAGTGAGGGTGTAGGGCTGGGGGCCCTACTAACTTCTCCTGAGGCGCATCGGGCGTCTCAGTAGAGATAGGGACGCTGAACATAGTGGGACTCAAGGCCTTAACGTCCCAGGCCAAGAAATTGAGTCTCATATGAAACCCACCTGTGGATATCCTGGCGATGCAGGAAACCCACTGCCCACAGGGAGAGCAGGAGGCATGGGAAAAAAATGCTCCTCCCAACAATATTGTTTTGGTCGCTCCACTGTGGGGTGATAGTACATGAAAACCAAAACTTTAAGTTTATTAATAAAAATTCATTCCTGGACAGCCGCATACTTGCCATAACCTTCTCAGGGCACACCAAAGTGCACACAATAGCCAGTGTGTACACCCTGAACGGTGCACATGACTGAAGAGATTTTCTTACAGCCCTAACACAACTAAATCTACCAGCAAATACTTTCATAATGGGAGACATGAACTGCTGGATTAACCCAGAGATGGACTGAAGGCTGTACACAACGGAGATACCACAAGGGCATGTGGAACTCCGCATATTAAAGGCCACCCTGGGACTATATGATTCACTGCCAAAAAGGCAGCCCCTGCTACAAAACATGACACGCCCACATGTACACAATGGTACACTTGTCTCTATGTCAAGGATAGACTTAATACTCGCACCAATAATTTTCCATCACCAAATTCAAAAATTAAAAACTACAAAAATTGAATTTTCTGACCATCGGCTTGTTTTGGTGTCTTACAAACTGGTAGAACCAAGTACCCAAGCACCCAGATGGTGCAGAATACGCCAGGAAGTTTAGCTGACCTGGAACTTCAATCCTGGATAGAGGAAATATCCTCAACCCAGGATTTTCAAACATCTTTTTGCTTGGACCCACTAACCACCTGGCAAATTTCAAAAATCAACAACCCAACAAATTAAAAATACATCATCTAGAAGACACAGGGCAGTTTCAGCCATTATTAAACACACCTTGGCTGAAATTGACCATCTAGAAAACAACATACCAAGCATGGGATACAGCCCTGTATGGGAACACAAATGGGCGGAGGTTTATGCTTGGCTAAACACCCTGATTTATGAATACCAACACCGAGTTGGAGTCCAATATAAAGGAAAAAACATAAGAGACAGAGAAACTTGCTCGAGCTACATTTTCCACCAATTCCACGCCTGGAAAATTATGGTAGCTTGCACACAGATTCATTGAATGGACAAATCTATAGTGGAAACACCCAAAGAAGTCGCGACCAAAGTGCACAGGTTTTATACAAAATTGTATAAATCTGAGCTGGTCAAACTAAAAAAATTGAAAAATTCCTTAGAAGTGCACATATTGACACCGTGGCCAAAATAACAATTTAATCAACCTAATATCACGCAAGGAATTATGGGAAGTAGTACGCGGTGCACCAAGAGGGAAATGCCCTGGACCTGATGGGATTCCCTATTAATTTTACATAAATATTTTACTAACATCTCTAACATTCTTCTAGCTTCAATGAACAAGTGTACTATGGAAACATGCCTCCTACTTGGAGGTAAAGAAGCCTACACGGTCACTTTATTCAAGAAAGGAGACAGATAAGACCTATCCAACTGGCGCCCAATTTCCCTAACCAACACAGATACAAAAATTTCACAAAAATTATGGCTAAACGACTAGGAGAAACTGCAACTGATGCGATATCCCCATCACAATATGGATTTGTTTCAAGAAGATCCATATGGTATAACATCCACACTGTTGCAAATGTCTGCCAGTCCAAAACCTCTGAAGCAATTGTCTTTTTAGACCAACAAAAGGCATATGACAGGGTGAACTGGACCTATCTTGGGGACTGCCTTCAAAAATTAAGCTCCAAATAGATTTATAAACTGGGTGATGTTGTATACAGAGTCTGATACCATGGATGTGCGGGGAGCAGGCTTCTTATCCAACCCAGTTATCCCAAAAGAAAACTAAGACAAGGAGACCCCTTAAGCCCTCTACTCTACAATTTTAGCTTAGACCCCCTAATCTGAAATACAAACACACTTCTCAAGGGAATCAACGTCAAGGGCCAACCACCATTCAAAATGATGTCCTTCGCTGATATTTTTATGGTGGGCATATCCAACAAAGAAGGACGCTTGCAGAATTGAGAAGATAATACAAGACTATTTAGCCATAAGTAACGCATCACTTAACACTGAGAAAACGGAAATTATACTCCTGGGAAAATATCAGACCCAGTGGATGCCATCTACCCAGAGCCAACAAACTAACACAACACCAAGACTCCTTATCAAGCATAGGAGGCGAAAGTTAGCAACGACCTCATTGAAACTTCCATTCACCACCAAGCTAACATATGTTCCTGTTCGTCACTTGGGAGTATGTTTGAAAGCAAAATTTAAGCCAACTTCATGATGGAAAATCAACTTATAGACAAATTAACAAAAACATTGCTTCCTTACATGAACACCAAACAGGTCTAACATGAAGGGTTACGGTAGCCAACTCCATGATTCTATCAATCATATGTTTCACGGCCCATGCAATTGCTTTCTCACCATCCTTCTTCAACAAAATCCACGCACTATACAAGGATGGCTATGGTCCAACCACAACCCTCCTCTACGCCTTGAAACCCTTTTTGGTTCTAGAGGGAATGGAGGTATGGGGCTTACTAATTATGTAGAGCAAGCGACCTATATACTAGGATCCTGGATAGCTCAGGTGACTAGCCTAGATCTTCCAGATACAAATTGGGTCAGAACAGCAAGGTATAACTTCACACGTGCACTCCAATTAAGAATCCCAGATCACCCAAACACATTAATCAAATATCTGGCATCCCATCCCACAGCTGCAGGACCACACGGCACTCCTGCACATTTCAAATGGATACTCCTAGCCATGAGAAGAGAAACATGGCGGATCTACATAAATGACCAAACCAGTCACTGAGGACGCCCAAGCCTAACTCACAGACAGGAGATCAATGATCAAATAGTCACAGACAATATAATAAAAAAGAGCCCAAGTACCATAGCCAGGATAGTTTACTTAGACCATATGGACATACCCTAAAACCTGGAGACTCAAAGAAGAGTTTGGAGATACACACATCACCTTCTACTCCACCAAGGATAAGAGCACATGTATGGAGGTGAATGATGAGAGTATAACGAACAGCTGACAGTCAAATGCCACTCACACCTCATGCACAATATGTGGTCAGTATGGAAGCCTAGCCCACCATTTAGAACAATGCCCAACATCAGTGGCTGTATGGAAAGAGGCCATGCGCCTATTACTCCAACTAAACGGACATCAATTCAGCCTAGCAAGGAACATGTTATCTATAAACATGGACTCTCCTATTCACCCATCTCTCAGGGCGTTAATAGTAGTAATAGCACTATGGACGATACATACAATGGTACTGGAATCGTTCATAGGAGCAGATCCCACAATCCAAGGAGCCATCCATCGCTTCCACAGCCATATATTGGAACATTTCCAAGCATGGCTGTTTGGACACATGACCCCCATAACAGAAGGACAATCAACACATGGTTACCCATATGGTTCTTAAGATTGATTCCTTCTTTCACTCATGCTGCATTCAAGAATAAGCCAGCATAACTCCCCAACTCTACCGTCCTAAACTTGGTGATCCTGGAGACAACAAGAGGGGCCTAGAACCCTCTGGGGTGTCTTTAATTGTCAAATTTCATTAGTTTCCACACTATATCAGAAGTGCTTGTCCCCTGGTCGACCTTCCCCAAATAAATAACAACATAAGTGGTATCACTACAGAGGGCTCCATGCTGGTCAGTGATAACATCTATATGGAAAATGGAGAATTATAGCAATCAAAAATAACAATATGCTGACTAGTTGAGCAGCTAACTTGGTGCTATAACTCAACTCAATACAAAGTAACTCCTCTAAGGCCTGAAATCCTAGAATTTTGGTTTACCTAGCAATTTACCCTACTTTCTATTAATCAAAGCTCATTAACAACTATAATATGAGAACATCAACGATTTAATTAGCAATTACTGAATGGCATCTACACCATGGGAGGCCGCTCTAGTCGTTCTTAAGCCTCCTCTGTGCTTTCCAAAATGTGAGATGTATATACCTTGACTTTAATACCTTGGTAGAACTGGCTTTACAATGAACGCTATTTCTGATTCTCAATCAATCCAGATATACACCACATCCTAAAATAGCTAGTCTACATCACCATGAAGCAGCTCATTAATTAGGACTCATATAAACCCTGCAATCATTTAACTGAGGCAAGCTGACCAGGGGACAGGAATTACCAAAAGAAAGAAAGAAATGACATGAAACCTGAATAAGGTCAACTCCATCGAAGAAAGTTTTTCTACCTCCAGATTGGGATTCAAATTTTCTGGTTACGTCATGGGTAAGGTTTTCGTGTTATTAGACCTAATAACCACCAATAGCTTCCTTTGGCTGGCACCCCAATCGATGTGCAAAGGGTGGGAATTGAACCCGCAACCTTCAGGTTGGTAGCTGTATGCCCTTACTGACTCGCCTTCCACCCCTAACCCTGCAATTAAATATTGTATATTTTTACAATGTTGCCTCCTCATTTGTTCATGACAGCTAAGAAGCCGATGCAGATAATTGCTAACAGATTATTGAAGATTGCAACCAACTTGCTATGTTAGATGGTGAAATATTGGGTAACCTTGAGGATCAACTTCACCAAAATGTACAACTTCTTGATTACACCTGGAGCCAATGCCTCAATAAGATAGAAGACCTCATACAATTGCTCCAGCGCATTACCAGAAGTTAGCCTCACGCTATTGCAACCCTGGGATTGAAAGGTCTGAAGGGCCAATAGGACCTGAGGATCTAGAAGCTCCAGAGAGCCAGAAGGGCCCAAGGGTCCCCGCGGACCCCAAGGGCCATCCAGTTCCTTGATACCAGCTCCCAATGATTTTTACCAACTCCTGGAAATGAGACATCATGACAGCGCTCACAGCCTTACAAGACTAAATAAGAAATGTGGCTCAAGGATGCAAGCCAATTAAATGAAGTCACCCTAGATACCAAAGTTTTGATAGATACTTTGTCAGATGAGATGGATAATTTCAGCGCGTTTACTAATCTCACCGTTAGATCATATCACAGTTTGAGCAAACTCACTAAGTTTCTTGAAACCCACTTAAGCGACTTTAAAAATCAGTTTTATCTCCACTATACTGAAATTAAAGCTCTTAAAGAGCATTTTGACCTTAAGTCTTTTGATAACTCTCTAACCCATCATTCAAACAAAGTTTAGAGGACCTATAAGGATTGAGATGGCGATTGGACTAACAGGCCCCTTGCAACTATGTATAAACCGAGTTTTCAAAGCCTGCTACAGTATCTGCTGTCAATACTCTTTCCACTACTATCGTTTAGACTTTAAGCCAAGTTTCAAAAAAGCTTACTCTGGGACAGGAAAGTATTGCTCCTTTCCTGTACACTTACGAGAGTTTGATATAGGAGGCCAATGGCGATAAAAAGATGGATTACACCCACTCTTTTATAAATGGCACTGCCCATAAAATTATGACTACCCATCTAAATGAATGTCACGCTTGAGAACAAGTTTATAACGCCCTAATTCAGGAGTTTGGAAGCAGCTAAAAATAGGCCAATAAGAAGTAGGCGTCTATAACCATTCATTTGACAAAGGAGAAAGACTTTTGGAGTTTGCCAGCCAACTCTATGCCTGAGAACAACACTTAGTTACCATTACTGTAATACACTGGACGACGCCATAACCACCATAATCTCCATGTTGGGATCTTATACTGTTTCTTGCTACATATGATTGGCCTGAAGAGCAACCTCACCTGCCTCCCAGAAAATAAAGGAAGCTTCTATAAAAAACCTACGTCAAGTTGAGTTCCAAGTTCTATGCTTCTACCTCTCCAAGATGTACTCAGTCTATGTTGTTGAAAACCAGAAGAAGCCCAAACCTTAGTGCAACTAATGTAACGGATTCCATCATAACACTAAGAATTGTTGTTAGAAAATTTCTGAAGAGGTGAGAAAAGGTTAGTCAGCACAAAGGATGAGGCGCTTCATACTGGCATCTCTGTACCGCATCAAGAACATTTAGAAACCTCTGATGAGTCTGATGTTATGCCAGGGGGAGATGAATAAGTATCCATTAATAATAAATCGCCCAATACTGTTTACTCTTCTTCTGATAAATCATCATGTTTCTTACTTACAATCTCAATTTAGAAGTTTCACACAATTTGCTGTTTGAGATCACAAATTCCTGTCCAATCTATCGTTAACAGTAGTTCCCCCATGAATGTTATTAATTCAAGATTAACAAAACACTTAAAGTTAACTCCTAGTCTACATAACTATAAGGAATATGGCACATCTGGACTGAATTATATTAGTCAACCAGGGCCTATCCTTGCTACAAGTTTACTTTAGCAAAATTGTTATTAAATTCCTCAGCCGTTGCATTAGATAACCCTAGGTACGACCATTCCATGAACACACTTTTTTGTGACTATTTAGCCATTGGGTACTTTATAAAGCTTTTTCACACTCTTAGGACATATGGATCCATTGGCTTTCAAGACATCCCACAATGCCAAGACAGAGGTCAAATCTTTGGCCTGCCTCTTGGAAAGCAAAAGCTAGATCAATAGAATTGAATATCATGTGAGGGGCTCGTGAGTACAGGTACCCTCTCCCGTGGTAGATGGCCAATATCGCATGCCTAACTATTTGCCAAAGCTGAATACTATACCGCCAAAGTCCCAAGTTATTGTTAATGCCAGAGTATATATTGATATTACCAGGACAGTTATAAGAAATATGAGGTGTGGATAATCGATCAGTAAAGAAAATCCTAACCTTCCTGTGATTTTTAAATCCTACTAGTGCTGGATCCATATTGGTGCTGGTCAATCTCACTGACAACCCTAGGACAGTGTGGTTCAATACTCCAGCCACTAATGTTCGTCTACTTTCTGTAAACGCTATTAATGATGTACTTAACTTTGGAAGTATAAGGGATTTTGGCTATCATTTCCCCCATTGGTAGCTCTAGTCAATACCTCTACTTGGCGTGAGCTAATCAGTGAGCAATGGAGCAGAATTGAGCAATTTAATAGAAGAATATTCCAACATTTTCACAACATCCAGCTATAATTTTTGAAAATGAATGGCGTTTTACATCATGTTTAGACTGGGACGCTCAACCCATCTGATCCCGTCCCTACAGAAAAAATAATGTTAATTAAGCTAAGGTGGCTGTTGAGCTTAGGCAGCCACTTGAAGCCAGATTACTATTGCCCTCCTATAGCCCTTGAGCCTCCCTCCTCTTGATAGTTCAGAAGAAGGATGGTAGTCATCGCGTAGCAATGTATCTTCAAAGGCTTTACTCCAATATAAAAAGGAACAGTTACCCTCTTCCCTGGAGTGATGTATCTCTCCACTTGCTTCCCAGGTCATGACATTTTTCTGCTATGGAGCTTATTAGTAAATAATGGCAAGTAGCTAGCACCTGAAGATCAATCCAACTGCGCACTCATAGCCAATGAAGAGCTATTTGAGCAAATTAGGTTGCCCAGAGCTTTTGAAACGTGCCTGCCACCTTCCAACCAACGCCTTGGAAGGCCTTGGGAGATTTGAAGCTATTCTTTGTCTTGTATACTTTTATGATAATACTATATTCTTGTAAACTTTTAATGGCCAGATGAAACATTTCTGGGAAGTCTTTAATTGTCTTAGAAAGGCCTACAAAAAAAGCTCAAGCATTTATATTTCCTTTTTTCTAATCTAAAAGGAGTTCCTCAGATATAAGGTCTCTAAACATGAAATTCAGCCCATCCCAGACAAATTCACTGCCATTAAGAAGATGTCGCACCCCAGAGCCGCAGGGATAATCAAGTGATCCTGGTTATGGTGTGTTACTATTGTTAATTTATCCCTCAGCTCAACCATATAACCAAACCCTTAGTCTAAATTTTACAGAAAATGCGTCTTTTGAGTGGCACCCTGAAAAAAAGGCAATTATTAAGTTAAGGAATGCCTTGTCTATAAACATATTTTAGTTCATCCGCATTATAACTGGTCATTATTGCTATTTACTAATGCTAGTGACGTCGCAGTCAGGATATTCTATTCAACACAATAAAGACCAATTCATCGCCCAGTGGCTTATTTATGTAAGACCCCAAGCAAGGCCAGATGGAATTATAGTGTTGCCAAGCATGAATGAGTGGCTGTTTTTTAGTGATCAAGCATTTTTTCTGTATCAATAAAGACCCATTTCATCATTATCATTGACCATTCCTCGCTCCAATGGTCACAGAGAATGATGTTCCTAGATGGCCAATTAGCAAAGTGGCATTAAAATTATAGAATTAAAATCTTAAAATCATCCATCATGAAGAAGCAATCCATCAGAATGCTGATGATCTTTCATAAGATGCTGATGCTGTCCATTTTAACCCCAAAGAAGACAGATTATATGAATTAATTGTCCAGAATGGACAATGGGAATTAGAGGCTCCCAAGATCCAAACTGAGCTACATAAAATGGCTCAAGATATAGATTAAATAAAGAATGCTTTATAAGAAAGTTGGTAATAAATGGCACCCATATGTATGCCCTTCTTCATAAACTGATGTCACACATAAAGGACATTAAATTGTGCGACATGGAGCGGTGAATGCTTACAATTGGTTAAAGAAAGCTGCTATAGATTGGATTTTCAAGACTATATATGAAGTTTATAAATAAAGTTTAACTTTATGTACCCATGATTAAGTTAGCCCTCAGTATCAACATTCAGTTGTGGCTCTGGCAAGTCCATTTAGTGTTGTCACCATTGATGTGGTGGGCCATTTTCACACCGGTTTACATTACAATTATATACTATCAGCTGAGGACCATTTTATAAATAGGTTAAAGTAATTTTTCCATCTTCCACTATGAAGGCTACTGCCTTTTTCCTTATCTAAACCATTTTTTCTCAGCATGGATTCCCACGAACTCTAAAATCATATTATAGACTAAGCTTCATATCACAGGTAGTCCAAGAATTAACTTTTTTGTACTAACCAAAGTTCCGCCACCTTACATAATCCCTCATTTAATGGGGCTTTGAAAGTTCTAACAGAACGCTTTACTTTATCTTACAGAAGATGCCCGCCTCTGACCCTATGCGCTGGAACCACTATCTGCACAGCTCTTTTATAGAAAATGAATATGTTACCATTGCATAATCAAGAAGACCCTTTCATAGCTCTATATGGTGTACTCCTTGGCTGCCATGTAGCATGCAACACCTACTGGATAACTTGATATATGTATACTCCTATTTAATGATGAGGGCCTTAGCTAATGAAATTATCTGGCTTCAATCCCTTGCTCCTCAAAATATTATTACCACTAAGGCAAAGGAGACATCCAGATCCTATACTAACTGTCCCTCTTTATGAAACTTCCAGTTGGGGTTTCTAGCCCTTATAATCATCATTGACCTGAGGCTCAACAGACCAAGCTTGATGTTCTTTGGTCAGGACCATACCGTTTAATTCAAAAGAAATATTCTGAATACTCCATTTACAACTTTACTCAAGGGGCAGAGTTTAGACAAGGTCATGGCTAATTCCTATGGTCTTATATCCCCTCAACCAGAACCTTGAGGAGGGTTTTGTCTAGATTCAAGATGGAAGCAAGTTGAGATCTCTGCTCCCAAAATCAAGCCCAATAGGTCAACTTTCAAGCCCTTTTTAATCAAAACCTGTCACTGAAGGCAACAATGGGAAAGTTAATCAGAAAGCATCAGGCACATGGGAATCAATGGAGATGCCTTCTGGAATTGCTCCTCCCATTTATAAATCACCAAAGGCGTGACTCTGATCTAGGTTATAAGGACACTGTATAATAAGTACAATTATAGCATCAACTAGGCAGTAAATCCAGAAGGACTTGGAAGATCCTGATAATATTGAGCCATGAAGGTCTTCCTAGCATCCTTCACTCCCCCTATAAATTTAATATATTTAAACTCAATAAAGTAGTCTGTTTACCTCACCTTTTACCTTCATCAACTCTATTCTAGTCGTACATCTTTAAGATCCATTTTAAACTCGGCTTACAGTCCATAAAACCGATAATCTAACAACCCCAGAATAAAAAAGGGCTGAAGGGCAGCTGACCTAATTGGAGAAAAAATTGCAAGCCTAAAAACTAGAGATACATCACTGCCCCATCATGAAACTTTAGGATGCTAATGATTATCCTAACTTTAAACTGTGGCTTTAACATCAGATCTTGTCAATAATCTAATTCAATAAGATGCTAAATCAACAATATTACAATGAACCAGAGGAGGTTTACACATCTTGTAGAAACTAAGGAAGAATAATCTTGTCAAAACTTACAAGCCTCATAAGATTTTAAAAAATTATATTGGTTACCACAGTTGATGAGCAAACATATATAGTTAATGGGCCCCCAAGGCAATGGTGCATAAGCAATTTAAGAAGATGTTTGAGCTGTTAAAGCACTGTTACTGGGAATTTATGAATCTTGATATACATGAGACCCTCAGCTGTCATAAAGAGTGTTGAGCAGAAGCCCCATACCAAAAGAACAACTCCTATCAACAGGGTAAAACCAATCTTAAATGGCACATTGTCACTATTAAAATTATGGCTAACTTAAAAGTTATTAACATCCATTAATGCTATGCTCTTAAAGATCCTAACGGGGTTACCCTACTAATTGAAGGCATGGTAAGTTCCTGAAGATGTACCAGCAGAGCTCTAGCCTTAAAGCCATAGCTTTTAAATGACCCAGATTTAAACCAACACATATTTTGTTCCCTGATGTTTGGTCAAAGGGGAGATTTAAAGTTTTGATCTAAAAACCCATATGAACAAATTAATCATTTCCTATTTATATAATAAACTTATTAAACTAAAACCTGATCTAATACTTTGACCTGCGTCAGTATGTATAGGTTAAATTTAAAATAAATTCTATTGACTGACTCCCCTAGGATTAAACTTGTGAACATATGATCCTTGCACATGCGGCTGTGTCATATTCATATTTATTTGAGTTATGCTGACCAGGGGATGGACATTACTGAAACTAAAACTAAACTAAAAACGTAACTAATTGGTTCAAACAAAACGCCCAAATGAGAAGATTGAGTGAACACTTTGAGCAAAACAACCAACCAGGTGGGCAGCGGAAACTGCTTATCCCTTCATGGCAGAAGGGGAGGGGGATTGGGGGGCTCATCTTTGGCAGCAGCTTCTTCCTCCCATAGTAGAGTGCATGTCAAGGCAGACAGTAAGGGCGTTGGGGCATCTGCAACATGTGTTCGATATTGCTAATTATTGGTATTTCATGGAAATTGCCAGCTAGGTAAATGGCACTGATATATTCAGTTAAAGCTTTTTCATTTTGATGCGGGTGTCTGGGAGTTTAACAAACGTGGCAATGTTGGTTTGGGTTCTTTTTGATTTTGGATTCCGTGCTATAGTTGCCACATTCTGGATAGCATCATTAATATTTTTGTGTAGCTGGTTTACTGTGATTTTACTCTTTTGAGTAAGACTTTTGGGGATAACAGGAGGTGGAATTTCTCCTGTGAGCATCGTCACTTATTTGGTGACAGCTTTACAAAGGGGATGACAATCTGGTGTTGCAGCTGCTTTGACTGCAAGCTGGTGATCACTGCAAAATGATTCAGCGTTTGGCTGTGGGGTATATCGTTGAGGGGGTATTTGGCGTCCCATTCTGCATTTACAAACCGCTCAATTTGCAAAGATGGTTCTTTAATGAGCTTAAATGATTCATCAATCTCAGTCAATAACTCCTATGGGTTTTGGTTGAATTGGATTGGGGAATCAGCTTATGGTTGGGGTTTGGTTGATTTGTTTGAGGAAGTATGGGATTGAACTGGGATCCAATCTGATGCATGATTTGAGGAATCATTTGTGGCATTGGGGCGAGGAGGAGGCTGATTGGTGGCTGCAGGTGCAGCTGCAGCTTCCGGTTTTGGGGGTGGGGGAGATAGGATTGTTCCTCATACTAGAACTTGTACAGGGTGGGTGGCAGATTGGAGGTCAGCAGATGATCTATCCAATCCATTGGAAGTGTCTAAGGAGGGGCACTTGCATTTCGCGTGGTCCAACTCAAAACATGATGGACAGATCGTCCACCCGCCCTCAACGTGGGCCCAAAACAGATGGTTGGGCGCTGAAAGAATAATGGTGCGAGGGGGAATCAACATGGCAATTTTATTAAATTGAGGGATGATTGTGGCATATGCCTGAGGCCCAGTGAGTCATGTGGCCCCATTTGGGACCACAAATTGTAAGATGGTGTTGGAGCCATAGGCTGCTAAACCGTCCATCAGCTCCTGGTGGAGCACTCAAGGGGGAGGTAGGTGGGCAAATCATCAAACTGGACCACCAAAATGGTGTCCGCTAGGAGCTGGGTCCAAGTTGTGGGGAGAGGGGTGCCCTGGAATAACAGGGGCACAGTTGCTGCAGTGGCAGCATCGGCTTTGCAGGTGAAGCCAAGGTCAAAATACCCCTTGTAGGGGCGGAAATCTATAAATCCGGCTGGTGTCATCACCACCTGTGCCATTTTGATAATGGCTTCGTTGTGGTATGGGATTAGTTTCCCATATTTGACCCTTAGGCCTTAGCGCATGTTGCTCCAGGGGAGCACCAGGGAGCAGCAAGGTACCGCTTGGGTATGAGCAAGGTGGGCGTCAAGATCCTTGGGAGGAACGAATCATCCCATGGGTTTGGAATGACTGGGTGAACCAGTCCTAGCGCGTTTTCCTGCCAGATGGAAAATGGTGGGGGAGTTTTGCCATTGTCCACACTGGAGCAGCCAGCGGAGAATCTGAGGACATCAGAGAAAAACTACAACGGGCTATTTGGATTTGTTTTATTAATTCATGTAATTTTGCTCAGAAAGTTATGCTGAGCGGAAAGATCAGCTGTGTCATATTATAAATTAAATTCTAAAGATTTTGTCAGGGATCATTGCCAATATAAAACTACTTCTTCTATTTATCCTTGCCTCATATTCTTGTCACCTTTTATTATTAATTCACTATAATATTGTTAGGCCACATCAGACTTTTCTCTCTCATTTCAATCACTTTTGCAACATAATTGATTCAAGACTAGGTAAGTTTGATAATCTTATTGAGGAGTTTAGTTTACACCCAATGTCAGGTAGCAGTTGGGTGAGCAAAGTAAAAGGCACAGGCGTGGGCCCCGCACCATTCAAATTTTTGTAAACGCCCTAGCAACACTGTCGGCCTCAATAAAAATATTAAAAACTGGTGGTTAGTATTTCTCCAGGGATTTTGGCCTGGTAAACAAATTGTGACCAGTTCATCAATACTCCGCATTCCCAGCCCTGTCATCAGTGGAGAATGGGGTTTGAGTATTCCCGGATATCCAACAAATGGCGCTTTGGGAAAAGTTTTGTGGAAATGTACACACCCATTTCCCAAATGCAGTATATTTCGCACCAGACTCCATGCTACAAGGTAGGTTGGATCTTGGGTTTAAAAACAAACAAGCGGCAGATGAAGCTGCACATGTGCGTGTGGTGGTGGACCTCCTGGATGGTTGATGGGTGGTCAAGACAAAGTGCACTCATTGAACAAATCAAATCAAATTTTTGTTATTTTTAACTTTCTCCCCACAACGATTAAGTGCACCGTGCTGGAGCGCCACCTAATGGCTGGGCTTAAAGCATATGGGGAAATACAATCCATTGGGATGCAGTGCTTTACGCTCATGCTGGACCTGTGAATGGGCAAAGAAATCACTGTACTCACCCCATTTGAAGTGGTTGTGGAATATTTGACCCAAATCATTCAAACCACTTTTGTGTTAATTGACAGTCAAGAATCCTGCCCATTTCATGTCACCATGGATAGCGCGCCCCCTATCTACACCTTTTGCCGTGCTTTTGGCCACAAGGCCCACACCTGCCCTGCCAAGGAGGCATCGCACAAACAGAAATCATACCAGAAGCAATGAGCTGTGCAGATGCCCATTATGAACTGGCCATAAGCACCAACGCCGCCTTCCCATGGGGTGTGCAGGGGTGCTACATTCAGGTCAAACCTGTGTCCCCAAAGGAGCATAAGAAGGCCAAGCAGGACCACAGGGCAGAGGCCATGGCTACCTCTGTGATCACGCCTGCCCAGATAAAGGATGATATTAAATCATTCACTGCAGAAGTGGCTTGAGAACTTATCCACCAATCAAACTGGGACAACCAGCCTGAGGCCCGAATGGCTGAGTCAGATTTTTCTGAGAAAAATTACTAAGCCTTGATTAAAACTGATTCGTCCACTCATTTCCCTACCAATTTTGTGCTGAACTGCGATGATGCACCACAGGAACACAAAATTTCAAAGTCTCAAAACAAAGCTGGAAAAAAGAATACAAAACCACGCCTACATCCAGAGTAACGTCAATTCTTAGGTCATCATAAAAAGGTCCAGTGATGAGGTCAAAACTCTCGCATCTGAGAAAGTGGCTAAGGGAGGCCAAGGGGCCCTTCCCCTCGCACCTAAGGTGCAATGGTGGGAGCCTTCACAATAGGGACATTGAACAATTCTGGACTTAAAGCCTCGCCATCCCAGGCTTGGAAACATAGTTTTTTAAAAATAATTTACTTCTGGACATCCTGGCCATTCAGGAAACCTACTGTCCATACGGTGTTGAAGATCAGATGAGCAACCATGCTCTTCCCTTCCATTTCCTTTTAATCACCACACTGTGGGGTGCTTATACAAGTGACCCATAAAGTTAAACATATTTCTTAAAATCATACCTTGAAGGCTGTGCACTTGTGTCGTTTTTGTGGGACAACATAAGCATGCTGTCATTAATGTTAAGCTCCGACCTAAGCATGAACTCATCAGGAATTCTTCTCAGCCGTTACTTCCCTCCTGATTCCCCCTGACTCTTTTGTGGTGGGTGATATGAACTGCTGAGACAACCCAGTCACCAACTGCTGTCCTTTGGCCTGCACCCCACAGGGAACATAGAACTTTTTGTTCTAAAAGCCACTTTGGGGCTGTTTGATACCCTACCTAAACATGCACTGCTTCTCCCCAACATGTCTTTTCCCCATGTGCACAACGGTCAGCTGAGGTTGATGCCCCACATTGACCTTATTCTTGCCCATTGAAATTCAGTCTCAGGTTGCACACTTTACAATGACGAAACTCAATTTGCTGACCACAGGTTGGTATAAATTTCCTTCTCTTTGTCACACCCGCGGCACAGGCGCTGAAGTGTTGCAAAATCAATTCAGCTGAGATCACGTCGCCCAGGTTTTCCTCATGGGTGGACACTGAAATCTCAGCACCAGAGTTTACCAACTGTTCTGTGTGGACCCACTTTTCAACCTGGTCAAATTATAAAGCAAACCCCATCCTCCAGGCATGCCACATCTCATCATGTCACTCTCAGGCTACCTCAGCAGTCACTCACATACGATTTCAGAAAAGAACACCTGGAATTTAATGTCCCTGATGCATGCTACAGCCCAGCTTGGGATCACAAGTAGGGCAGAGGTGTCTGCTCGCCTCAACGCACTGGAAAGGCAACACAAACATTGCATTTGTGTATAGTATAAATTGAAAAATATAACAGCTGGTGACACGTGGTCTGCCTACTTTTCCTGAATATTCTTTGCACTGTGACAGAGCTTGGATTGTACACAGGTGAGGCGTACAGACCACTCAGTCATAGAACTCAGGCTGAAGTGGCAATTGAAGTTCGAAATTATTACTCCAAATGTATCAATATGATTCAGTCAGACTGACTGAAATTAGTGAGATTCTCAATGGCACACATATCCGCACAGTTTCCCAATACCTGGAGTTGATGAATTTAATTACTTTGGATAACTTTAGTATGCCAATCACGGTGCACCACACAGGAAATACCCAGGTCCAGACAGTATTCCATATGAGTTCTATAAAAGATACTTAATTATTTCTCCTCTTTTGTTGTTAGCCTCAATGAACCAGTGTTTGTTAGAAACGCGCCTCCTCCCTGGGGGCCAAGAGGTTTTCACAATAACGCTGTATAAGAAAGGGGATAAGCTGGACTTGGCCAACTGGCGCCCCTTTCACTTACTAACACAAATAATAAATTATTTAACAAAATTGTGGCCAACTGCACATGGGAAGTTGCTTCTGAGTGAACTCCTCTGAAGAATTCGGTTTCATTCCCAAGCGGTCTATATGAGACAACATACACACTGTAGCCAACGTCTGCTAATCCACGGCTACTGGGCACTTTTTTTAGACCAGCAGAAGGCTTATGATAGAGTATTTGGGATTACCTCAAAGCCTGCATCAACAAGTTCCACCTTACCTATTGATTCATTAATTGGGTGATGTTACTTAAGAAATCTATTACAATGGCTGTGCGTGGCCCTGGCTTTCTCACTCATGTAATTTACCCTCAAAGGGGCCTCCGCCAAGGGGACATTTTAAGCCCACTCTTGTACAACTTCAGCCTCACCCACTTTTACGCAATGTGAATGCCCGCCTTACTGGTTTTTATGTGCAAGGCTAAGCACCAGTCAAGTGTTAGCATTTGCTGACGATTGTTTGGTTGGAGTGTCTAATAACCAAGATGCACGCGTGCTTGAAGATACTATCCAGGCTTACTTCAGGGTAAGTAATGCTGCACTTAACGCCTCCAAAACCAAAATCATTCTCATTGATTGCTTTTAAGCCTGCTAATCACCAGTATCCCGTTTCCTACCTGCTTCAGCAGCTAGCTTATTGGTTCGATTTCCCCACCCAACCCAAACCGCTCTGCTTGAGCTCCCTCTCATGCTGTGACCCACTGCTGGCCCATTTAGCCATTTGAGGGTGTGGCTGGAGGCAGGAGGATACAACTCATTGGTGATGGAGCATCATATACTGGACAATGTCACAAAGCTCATCGCTTTACTCAGAGCCCACCAGACTATCCTCCCAGGCCGGCTTGTGTTTGCTAACTCTATGCTCCTGTCCAAAGTCTGGTTTGTGGCCTTGCTATCTCCTATTCCCTCTCTTTCTTCACCTCTTTATACGCCATCCTACAAGGGTGGCTTTGGTTAAGCCGCACACCGCCAGTGATGCTGGGTGCCATGTTTGGTTCTCGCCATAGTGGCGGTATGAGCCTGCTCAACTTTGAGGCCCATGCTGCCAAAATACTTGGCACCTGGTTTTGTTGTTTTAGCCAACCCCACGCTCCCAGATCAACACTGGTCACACACAGTTCGCTCCAATTTCTCCCGCGCCCTGGGCCTCAACAATCCTCCCCAAACCCGTTATCTGTTAAATTAACTTGCCTCACATCCCTCTGCTGTGGGCCTGCATGGGACGTCGCCCCACTTGAAATGAATTCTCCTCTCCATGCGGAGCGTTGAGTGGATAATTTGCATCTGTGGTCACATCGCCCAGAGGGGTCACCCTACTCCCTGATTCACGCAGTAAGTACTTGACCAAGCCGTTCTAAACAGTTTGTTACCAAGGAGGTCCCCTATCATGGCCAGGGGGGAATATCTGGACATGTTGATATCCTCTACTCCCTTGAAACCCAGAAAGCCATATTGAAGTACACCATCACCCTCTTCTGCGACCGCATGTTTGTTACTATGTGTGGTGCTGCTTGAAATGGGTATACCATACTGCTGAGCGCTATAATGCATCACACTACTCATGTGTTGTCTGTGACCAATATGGGTCTTTTGGTCCACCGCCTGGATGAGTGCCCACCGTCAAAAGTGATCTGGCGTTAGGTTCACCGTCTCTTTGCCTGGATCAAACACAGCCCTTCAGCCTATCCAAGGACTTCTTCGCCTTTTCCTTAAATTCTCTGATACTTTTTTCCTTCTGAGCCTTAGTGGTTGCAATTGAAATGTGTCATGGACTGGAAAAAACCCCAGTTATGACCGCTGTATATTTTTACATATTGATTTGGTGCACTAACAAGCAAAAAAGTGGCCTAACCAGGTAAAGAGAGGTCTGAGGTACCAACAGCACCAAACATTCACCTACTATTGGTTGGCTATGTAGATCCTCTGTGTGGTTGGTCCAACCAAACCATGCAAAATCTTCTTCGAAACAAAACACCCTAAAAGACCACAGGTATGCGAGGTATGCGAGGTATGCAACCCCTGAAATATCCTTTATTTTAATTCAGGAACATAAAAAACAAAAATGCCCACCGACCAGAGCTCATCTGGGGAGCAACTGCAATGCTCTCCAGGAAGGGAATGCTAGGGTTTTTACAGAATTCTGAAGTGAACTTTGGAAGGTGTTGACACGCCTTATAAAGGCAGCGCTTTGGGGACCTCACCCAAGATAATGATTAGGCTCACACAAGCCTAATCTACAGCTTGGGCGAGGCACATCCCAGCGTCCAAATTGACCAAACCAAAGATGTTTTACAGCGATCTGACTCAGATTCAGAGAATCAAATCTGAGTTGGAATGTAACGAACAGGACAAACTCATCTGTTACATCACCACCCACTTGGAAAAAAAACCCCTCCTCAAAGAGGGGCCCCACAGCGGAAGGCCACCATGATGAGGGCTTCCTGGGGCGAGTTACCTTGAGCCCCAGGAAAATTAGTCCAGATAAACTCTGGGCCCACTGGAGAAACACAAATGGTGAGATCAAATCACCACTGGGCCGCCGGAATCAGCCCACCCAGCTCAAGGATGCACGCCCAGCACATGGCTGTGTTGCGCCCCACCCAGGCTCCCATTGACGATGTTCTTCCCATCCTGACTGGGAAGGCACTTTTGCCAAAGTAAACGTGAGAGGGGCGCGTGGTCCAGTGTGGTTGGATGTATGACCCCTTTCCGGGCAGACCATCTGTGGGGTGAGGGAGCCCTTATGGGACAGGTCCCCTCAATGCCACTGATCCCTAGTGAGTGTGAGGCCACACCAGGAAATCGAATTTATGGTCACTTCAAGTCCAGGGTTGGCCATCAGTCACCAGCTCCCGCCAGTGCTGGTTCCTCAACAACAGGGACCAAGTGACCACTAAGGTTGATCCAAACTGGGGATCAGCAGTGTTCAGTGCACATTGACTTTTGAATAATGTCACGGACCAGAAAATCCCAGTTCCAACCGCCATATATTTTTACATATTGCTTTGGTGCACTGACAAGCAACCAAAGCGGCCTAACCAGGTAGGGAGAGGTCTGGGCACTGACAGCGCCAAACATAAACCTACTATTGGTTGGCTATGTAAGTCCTCTGCATGGTTGGTACAACCCAACCATGCAAAAGCTTCCTTGAAACAAAACACCCTAAAAGACCACAGTTATGCGAGGTATGCAAACCCTGAAACATCCTTTATTTTTATTCAGGAACATAAAAACCAGAGGTGCTCGCTGACCAGAGCTCACCTGGGGAGCAAGCGACAATGCTCCCTCAGGAAGGGAATGCTAAGGTCCTCATAGAATTCTGAAATGAACTTTGGAAGGTGCTGGTGCACTTTATAAAGGCAGCGCTTTGGGGACCTCACCTAAGATATTGATTAGGCTCACACTAGCCTAATCTACAGCTTGGGAGAGGCACAACCCAGCATCCAAAATGACCAAATAAAAATTTTTTTACAGCGATCTGACTCAGACTCAGAAAATCAAATCTGAGTTGGAATGTAAAGAATAGTACAAACTCATACGTTACACAATGTGGACTATCCACACGGTTGTATTGGATGTCATCTCAGGCTCTACTCCCACCCTCCAGGAAGCTGTACGCCAATTCCATTCACACCTCATGGACCACTTTCAAGCATGGTTGTTTGGGTACTTACCATCCAATTGATGACAGTTAGTCTCATCCTGGTTTCCAGTTTGGTTCATCACTTCAGACCCCTTCCTTCATATGTATTCAATAGTGGTGCAAGCCTCTACTCACGATACCCCCCTTCCTTAACTTGGAGTTCCTGCTGGCAAGAGGAGACAGAGTTAGCTTCTCTGGGGTGCTTCTTGCTGATATTAATTCTTTTAGTTTACACATCAGAAGTGATCATCTCCTGGACGGCCTTCCCAAATAGTATTTAAAATTTAATTGTTAGGCCACATCTCTAAATAATTCTCTTATCATAGTTATGTAGATACTCACCACATTATTGGCGCTATACCATGAATTAATAATTTCCATTTATATATTTATCTTCCTCTTGTGAACATTTTCAGCCTTTTTAAGTAAAACAAATTGTTAAGAAAACTGGGTGCCCAGATCCATAGGAACATAAGTTAAGAATGTTATCTTGGTATGGGTTGGTTCTTCATTATAGATGTAGAGAGGTGATGGTATTGCACTTTTCTTCTTCAGGGTCCAGTAATATGCACTATCCTGTGTTATTATAAGAATTATTGTAACTATGAGAAAAATAGGCATAAATTTGTTAAGAAAATATATGATCCTCTTTATTACTAAAAGCTCATGATATTTCTAGGGGTGAGTAGTAGCCTTGTGGCATATGAGGCGCTCAAGTCTCTAACAATCAGGATCTTTGCTTCACATACAATATGAGGGTCAAGCCATGGCATTTATCTTGGATTAGCTTCAGGATTGTTAACCTCACATAGTGCAAGGACTTCTGGATGGTAACCCTTGACATCAAAATGGAATTACATCTTGTAATAATTCCCAAATCATTTTTATTAATTCTTTCCCAGTTCTAGGCAAGGGCTCAATTATCAATGATACATTAGATCCTTCAAGGCTTAACCACATTGGAGGACAATCGTACATTTTAACATGCTCAATCTTAAATAGTTTTGGCCCATTTTGAAGTACAAACGCCAACAGATGTAGACATCACAATACTACTATATTCACTCTCTTATCTCGGCACCACCAAAAAATGTGTCACTAATAGTTTTTACCATAACTGGCCAATTTTCACTGTATTGTTTGTACTTGATTATTGATCTTGTAAACACCACAAGGCCTAGCATTTGTCTCCCTGAATTTTCCCATAATATGCAACTGATCTGAGATTCTTAATTGCTTCTCAATTATAGTTTATTTACACTAATGAGAAATTTTCAATTTATAAAAGAATATAACAAATATGCTGCCATTTTAAAGGTTACCTTGCTTAGTTAATAGCTTTTAAGAGCCTACCTTGAAACAAAGTCACAAACCCACAAAAACAAAGAATTTTAATACTGAATAAACATTCATGGTCTCAGCTGATTGAAAGAAGAAAGGACACTTAACCTGGGTGTGTCAATAATTAGTAAAGGACCCAAAATTTTATGGAAACGGCTGACACATGACTTTAGAATGGGACTTTCTAAGAGGTAAGCGAGGAGTAGTATAATGCAAGTGCATTCAAAAGGCCTCTAAACAGGCCAAAAGGCTGAAATGGGAAGAACTGAGTGTCTTACTGAGGCAACTCCCTTGGTTGGGAGAATCAAGGAAGCAACATTTCCTATAATTTCTGCATCTATTAGTTAGAGTATGAGAACTTGTCAGAAGGACATGGGAAAATATGTTGGGCAGATCTTTCCAAATCAGTAGTGAATTGATAAAGCAAAATGAAGTTGCAGGTTTGCGCAACTTGCATGGCATAATGGCAATGGTGATTGGGGATCTACTTTTACAAAATAATCTCTGCGGAGTAATTATTTGTATAAGTGAATTGAGTTACTCGAAAAATTTTTCAAATAGCATATCATGGTTGACATTGTCTTGATAAATTAAATGTGTGACTTGTGATAAGATGTGGAGAGTGGATTCAAAAGAATGTAAATACGAACGTGATAGTGTTATTTCAAGTGATTTTATGAAATATCATAAACCAGCAACATATCATAAGAAGGGCTTTAATTTTGTAATTGAAAGGGAGGAAAAATGGAAGGGAGCTTAAGAACTAGCCTGTTCCTGGGACCAGCAGAAAACAAATTTTAATATTTCAGGAAGAAGGTGGTAAGTTTGGGGAGAATTCTAACAAGTTTGAATTTTAAAAATATCAATGGATCATGTTACATATCATAAAATACTTTAAATCAATAGTTCCAATCTTGCACAGATTTTCTAGATTGGTGAGGCATTGAAGCTAGTTTCACATGAACTCATTCCATCCAGTAGATTGATTAAGCTAACATAAAAGCAAACTAGACCGAAATTTGATCAAAATCTGTATTACTGTTATAACTCAATATGAATTTCCAGGCTCATTAGGGGATTATAGGTATTATGAATGGGTTTGAGCAATTCTTTGCAGACTGGTATTGACCAGAATTTTTTGGATGAGCCTTAGGGTGCTACAGAGGCCATTATACTGGAGAACCTTCCTGAAAACTCCTTCTATCCATTTCAATAGGGCAAGAGAAAAGAGGCAGGGATGATGTTTCAAAGGGGTCATGAGAGTAACCCATCACTCATCTACCACATGTGTAAGGCTACTTAGCTGGGTTTGAGGAGCTACAAGGTACATAGAGTCCTTCTTATGTATGAATTGGAATTTTTGCAGTCCAGGCAGTGGGTCTGTGCCTCAGGACTTACATTATACTTTCCTCACAAGGAAGGAATGATCCCACCTTAAGGGTTTGTGTCAATGCAAAGTTTTTGCATTTTTCTGGAGGTCTGATGGAAGAATTGCCACTATACTCTTTTGGGGCAAGCGCATCTGGATTGCCAAGTAGAACTTTTAAATGAGCTCCTTGAGGTTGATGCAGTCCTTGGCGCTCGCTAGATGTTCTCATATAAAGGATAGGCTATCCAGGATTCCAGATATTTAATAGAGTTTTGTCTTAAAGGAAGCCAATATGAGCTATAATTTATACTCCTGAGACTTGATTACCATGTTAGGTTCGGAAAAGTAGGCATGGGGTCTTTGAGGGAATAACTGAGACATGTGAACTAAATTGTGTTTCTCCCTTGAAGTGGATCTTAAACTAAATTCGCTGATTCACAAGTGCTTCAGCACTTTATATGTCCCAAATCATTTGCATGTAAACTTTCTGGAAGGGACTTTTACGTTCAAGTGAAGTGTATCCAATATCATAATTGATCCTTATTAGAGTTTATGGACTGTGTCTCATTTTTGATCTGTAAACTTCTTATAGCCTTCCACAACCTTGGAAGATGATCTTGTACAAGATTTTGGGTTTTGAACAGGTGGATTAGGCAATCCTCTGCTGCTAGCACTGTGGATGTGGGATGGGTGCCAAGCTGGAAAGAGGGACTGTATCACAAATCATCTTCAAAGGGAATAAGCTAATGGAGGCATGAGGGGTATTGTTGTAAGCAAACTGTTTATTACCATTTAGTGGCATTGGTTAAAATCCGCTAAGCTGGTTGCACAGGTTTATAACCACTGAGCAACGGATAGATGATATGAAGATCGCCGATCCTTGATAAATTAAGTAAGTAAAAAGATAGGAAGCTATTGCTCTGACGGATACCACTTTATTGTATATAAAATACCCAACCACAACTGCTAAAGCCTCCTTTATTCCCTCTCAACCCTTAATCATATTCTCGCTCAAGACCTCCTTCTCATCATTTTCTAATCATCACTTATTATTCATTATTCTCAGTCAGTTTTGACCCTTCAGCTTAGTTTATCCTTATTAGCTACAATTTTAGGGGTTTTGATTCTATTGACTCACTTTAAATTTCAATAATTATCTACCCAAGTGTCAAGGTTTACTTTGACTGATTAAATACTATTTGCCAAATCTATATATGGCTTATCATCCAGTCATACTAATTTCTCGACATTACCCCCTGTCTGGATGATAAGTCCCTTATTGTCTATAAGATCAACGGAACTTAGTGTGTGATTGGTTGTTAATATTACCACCCGCAGGTTTATTAATGGTGTAGACACCTATACCTGGCTTCTCAATTAGCTAAAACATTCTGGTCCAAATGTTAGCGAGCATATTCTTCCTTCAAAATTCAAGTTGGTCATGGAACAAGACATGATCTTATATGACAAACTTTGAGAGTCTACTATGTTTACATTGTTCAGCCATCTGATCACGAATCTTCTTAACTAAACTATTAAATAATCTTCAATTTGAAGATTTATCAGCATAACATTAAGTTAGTCAAATAACGCTGTGGCTCTAATCCGCTGGTATCCTCCACACAGGAATAAAGCAATGACAGCAAAGCTGAATTTCTTCCATAAAATAATTGGAAGGAACTTTTCCCATAAACAAATGATAACTAATATTATAAGTACAGATAGCGGTGGGTAAGAGGGTACTCCATTCAATGGGATGATCTTTTACAAGCTTACAGAGAATAATCACCAAGTTTGTTTGACCCTTTCAATCAACCCATTGGATTTAGAGTGGTATCAAGTAGTTAAAACACTGCAGATTGCCATCAATTCATTCATCTTAGGAAGGACATGTAATGTGATATTTGTTCCATTGTCCATGAGAATAAACTGCGTACAGCCATGTCACGGTATGACGCACTCCATAATGAACTTAGCGGCGGTTATAGCTCCTAAAACTCTGATCACTTTTGCTTCCACCCACTTTGTCAAGTAATCTATAACTACTAATATAAACTTAAAATTATTTAAACCAGCTGGTAAGGCCCCACCACATCAATAGAAACAATGTGCCATGCAAATTGGGGCTTAACCAGCTGGTAGATAGTTTTTGTGTGGAAAGGTTTCTCCACTTTACACTGATGATAATAAGCAATTGTCTCAAACACGTCATATTGCATGCTCTCCCAATAGTATCATGGCTGCAAAAACTGAACTTTTTAGCAACCCTCAAAGATCTACTGTCATGTTTAAATGACCTAATAGAGAGAACAAAATTCAAAAACAAGTCTGGGCGGCAGGAGGTCCAAAGGGTAAGTTGGAGGACCTTCCTGAACTAAAGCACACCTCTGGACAACGCTGGGTACAGCTCAGGTATGCCCAGGTTGGTACAGGTGAGGTGCTAACGCTAGCCCCTTGTTTCAGATCTTGTGTTAAAAAGGACGAGTTATCTGTTGAGTGACGATGGCACAATTAAATTAATTTTTAAACGAGAATTAGAAACCTGTGTTAAAACAATATTTCCAACTCATGTTGGTCTCAACTCCAATCAATTACTTGAGTTTGTACTATTTCAAAGTATAGCTCCCTGGACTTTTCTTTCTCGTTGCAAACACTTTTGCAACCTATTCAATTCAAGACTAAATCTAGTTTGATAATCTCACAGAGGAGATAGGTCTGCGCCCATGTCTGGGAGCAGTTGGGCAAGCAAGGCAAGAGGAGCAGGCGGAAGGCCCGCGGCCTCTAACATTCAAAAACGCCCCAGAGAATCTGGTGGAATAGAAAAAATCTCAAAAAACCAGCGGTCACAATTTCCCCAGAGATACCCATGTGGCAAGCACGATGCAACCAGTACATTAACACGCCACATTCCCAGCCACTTTCATTGGTGGAATTCGGAGTCTGTGTGTATCTGGACATCCAAAAAACGGCCTTATGGGAAAAATTTTGTGAAGATGTACACAAAATTTTCCTGACCGCGGTGTATGTTGCACCTCACTCCATGTCGCATGGTTGGCTGGACCTAGGTTTCAAAAGTAAAATAGCAGCAGACGAGGCTGCAGTGGTGCACATAGTGGTCAACCTCCCCGAAGGGCAATGGGTCATCGAAACTAAATGCACCAGATGGACAAAATCAAACCAAATTTTACTCATGTTTGACTTTTTGCCTACTATGGTAAAACGTGACATTTTGGAGCAACACCTGAAAGATGGTCTCGCCATGTATGGTGAAATACAATCTTTCGAAATGCAACGTTTCATGCTGATGCCACACCTGTGTACCGGCAAAGCCATTGCAGTTCTGACCTCAACTGAGGAGATCGCGAAGGACCTAACCCAGATCCCGCACTCCACCTTTATTGACATCACAGGGCATACCACCCACCCATTCCGGGTAACCGTGGACAGCGCGCCCCACATTTGCATCCACTGTGACGCGTTCAGCCATAAGGTGCATGCATGCCCCATCAAGGAGGGCGACACATTCTAAGAGCACTCCTTGGCGGCCATGGCCAGCGGAGAGGCGCACTACAAACCAACCGCAAGCACCAAGGAGGCTTTCCTGTGGGGAGCACAAGGCTGCTACCTATTGGTAAAGCCCATCTCCCCACAAGAGCAGAAGAAGGCCAAGCAGGCCCATAGGGCCGCGGCCAAGGAAGTGGCCAAGGCCACCATTACCATCCCACACTCACAACGCCAGGAGGACATGGAGACCTTTGCGGTGGAAGTGACTCAGGAATCCATCACCCAATCAGATTGGGAGGCCCATGCCAAGTGGGCCACTAAATCCAAGGATCCAATGGGAGATTCAATCTCACCCAATCGCTGCACCCAAGCTCCAGTCAAAACTGACTTGGGACCTATCCCAATTGAAAAATTTTTTTGCTCCGCTCGATGGTGCACCGAACTTATCCACACCACAAAAATTTTGTCCGACGTCAGGGAAATAAAAAGCAAAGGCTAAAGCCAATGCAACTCTTTCCGCAAAAATTAACAAAAACCCCAATAGCATTACTGCTAACACCCACGCTGCTGTGAAAGCCCGTGGGGACCTTGAAGAGGCTGGTGGGCCCAGGGGCCCACCCCCTCACACCTAAGGTGTGATGGGGGAAACCTTCACTCTAGGGATGCTGAATATCACCGGACTCAAGGCCTCCCCGTCCCAGGCTAGGAAACTGAGTTTTTTACAAAACAATTTACCCGTGGATATCCTGGCCATCCAGGAATCCCACTGTCCATGAGGTTCTAAGGAAGCTTGGAAAACAATGCTCCTACCATCCCTATCCTTTTGGTCAAAGCACTGTGGGGTGCTAATTCAAAAAAATAATTTCTTCAAATTCACATCCTCAGAAACATTCCTAAATGGCTGAGTGCTTGTTGTCACCTTCTCGTGGGCTGACGTTGCACACACAATCGTCAACATTTACACCCCAAATGGTGCACACGAGCATCAGGAATTTTTCTCATTGGTCAAATCCCTCCCGCTACCCCCTGATTCTTTCCTAGTTGGTGACATGAACTGTTGGCTAACCTCACCAACGGACTGGTGGCCGCCCTCACCCCACGCCCCACAGGCTCATGTAGAACTACGCATTCTAAAAGCCACCCTTGGGTTAATGGATGCGCTGCCGCGTCATGCCCCACTGCTCGAAAACATGATGCATCCCCACGTCCACAATGACCAATTAAGGTCCATGACCCGCATTGACCTTATTCTAATGCTGGCGAAATTCCAACCCCACATCTCCCACTTAAAAACAACAAAAATGGAATTTTCCAACCACCAACTGGTCTTGATAACATACCACTTACCCGTCACAGTTGCAAAGGCCCCACATTGGTGCAAAATCCGCCCCCCCTGAGCTCACGTCGCCAGGATTTTCCACGTGGGTGGAAGAGGCAACTTTGGTGAAACCATTTGTTGCACCGTTTTGCGCGGACCCCATTTCCACATGGGCAACTTTCAAAGAGGACACCATCCGCCACTATTGCCATCTCTCCTCCAGATGCTCACGAGCCACATCAGCGGTTATCTCGCACGCACTGGCGGAATTGGCCACTTGGAGTCCAACTTTCTAGCCACAGGATACAGCCCTGCATGGGGCTGGAAGTGGGCGGAGGCAGCCGCCCACCTCAACGCACTCAAAAGGCAACTCAAACATCGGTTTGTGTCCAATACAGGGCCACACGCATCACTAAAGGCGACAAGTGCACCGCATACTTCTTTAAAAAATTTTTCGCACCACGCCAGAGCGTGGCCTGCACACAGGTGCGAAAATTGGATAATCCCATTGCGGACACACCGGCCAAAGTGGCAATCAAAATGCAAAGATATTACTCCAAGTTATACCGAGCTGAACCAATTCAGCCAGCTGAAATGGCGGAATTTCTTGACCAAGCTCATATCTGCACCATTTTCTGATACCCAGAAATAATGAAACTAATTACTCTGAACGAATTATGGACAGCCATTCGTGGTGCGCCAAACCAAAAATGCCCAGGCTCAGATGGCATTCCATATGAGTTCTACAAAAAATATTTCAAATATATATCCCCATTGCTGCTAGCCTCACTCAACCAAAGCCTGTTGGAAACGCGCCTCCTACCAGGAGGAAATGAGGCCTTTACTGTCACACTCTTCAAGAAAGGGGATAAGCTTGACTTAGCCAACTGGCGCCCCATTTCTCTAACAAACACAGACACCAAAATCCTAACAAAAATTATGGCTAACCGTTTAGGGACTGTAGCATCTGCCACCATATCCCCAGAACAATTCAGTTTCATCCCCAGAAGGTCAATTTGGGATAACGTGCACTCTGTGGCTAATGTGTGTCAGTCCACAGCCTCTGGGGCACTTGTATTCTTGGACCAACAAAAGGCCTATGATAGAGTAAACTGGGAATACCTTAGGGCCTGCCTCCATCAATTCCGCCTACCCCCCGCTTCATAAACTGGGTGATGCTGCTCACGGAATCTGTGACAATGGCAGTGCGTGGCCCTGGCTTCCTAACGGAAGTAGTCCGCCCTCAAAGGGGCCTGCGACAAGGGGACCACCTCAGCCCACTCTTATACAACTTCAGCCTTGACCCACTACTGCAAAATGTGAATGCCCACCTCACTGGGGTCCATGTGCCAGGCCAAACCCCAGTCAAGATGATGGAATTTGAAGATGATTGCGTGGTGGGGGTGTCTAATAACAAAGATGCACGCGCGCTTGAAGCCCTCATCCAGGAATATTCCTGGGTAAGCAACGCGGCACTGAACGCCTCCAAAACTGAAATCATCCTCCTTGGTCGGTTTCAGAACTGCTGGGCCCCAGCAAGTAGTTCCCAACCCGGCCCATCTGCTCGCCCCCGTCCACGCCTTACTAACTCAACACACACCGCTCCACTGGTGCTCCCCTTTGTACCACATCCTACCATAGGACCGGTGCGCCATCTGGGCGTGTGGATGGAGGCAGGCGGATATGCGTCAGCAGTAATGGAGTGCCATATACTGGACAACGTGATGAAGCGAATCGCCTCTCTCAGAACCCACCCTACTACCCTCACTGGCAGGGTTGTTCTTGCCAACTCTATGCTCCTATCCAAAGTCTGGTTCGGAGCCCACGCCATCCCCTTCTCCCCAAGCTTCTTCAAATCCTTGTATGCTTTGCTGCAAGGATGGCTTTGGTCAGGCCGCCCTCCACCAATATGGCTAGAGATCATGTTTGGCCCTCATCAATAAGGTGGCATGGGCCTGCTTGACTTCAAAGCCCATGCTGCCAAGATCCTGGGCACCTGGATCGCGGCCATCACCGCTCCTACACTCCCATCCCAACACTGGTCCCGCGCGGCCGACTCCAACTTCTCCCGAGCCTTGGGCCTCAACAATCCATCAGACCCCCACTCCCTGATGAAATACCTCGCATCACACACATCGGCCACAGGTCCTCACGGGACTAAAACCCACTACAAACGAATCCTACTCTCCATGCGAAGCACAGAGTGGAGAATTCGTATTAGTGGACATACAACCCAAAGAGGCCGCCCCTCTCCTCAGTTCACACAAGAGGTACAGGGGCTACCCATACATGATGGCGTGATCCCCATTCGACCCCAAGTCCTATCCAGGGTGGACTACCTGTACATGATGGACATCCCTTATTCCATTGAGACCCAAAAGGCTATCTGGAAATACGCACACCATCCTCTGTTGCAACCTCAAGTCCGCTCCCATGTGTGGCGCTGCCTGAGGTGGGTGTATTGTACAGCTGAGCGCTCTAATGCTTTACACTCATCCTGTGTCGTGTGTGGCCAGTATGGAACGCTGTTCCACCGCCTGGAGAAGTGCCCCACCTCTAAAGTAATATGGCGCGAAGTCCAACGTCTGCTAGGCCAGGATCAAACACATCCCTTCAGTCTGTCAAGAGATATGTTTGCTTCATCAATGGCCTCCCCCCTTCCACCCTCCCCTCTGTGCTCTGGTTGTTGCAATCGCCATGTGGACTATCCACACGATTGTCTTGGATGCCATCGCTGGCTCCATCCCCACACTCCCAGAAGCTGTCCACAGATTCCGGTCTCATTTGGTGGACCACTTTCAAGCATGGATGTTTGGATACCTCCCACCGCATCGCCGACAGCTGGTCTCCTCCTGGTTCCCAGTCTGGTTCATCAAATCAGACCCCTTCCTCCACACGTGCTCAATAGTGGCTACGGCCCCTTCACACGTTCCCTCCCCCTCCCCATAAGTGGCGTTCCCGCTGGCAACAAGAGATAGCATCGCTTCTCTGGGGTGCCCCCCTGGTACTAAGTTTATCTTTCCTGAGTCATATTTGGAAGTGTCCATCCCATGGTCGGCCATCCCCGCAATAAATTTAAATTTAAAGTATAGCTCCCTGTTTGATGGAAGTGTGCACTTATTGGTGCACCTCAGCTTGGCACCACTTTCTCTGACAGATGATTTCCCTGAGCTTGTTTAATAATGATCCTTTGATACCAACCTTCCTCATTGGTTATCTTTCCCACTGTCAAATTTTGAGGATCATTCGCTTGATTACTTAATTCCTGCACGCTTAATCAGGATGAAGTTTGGCCAATGGATCTTCAATTTTTCCAGTGACTTACGGTATTTCAACTGTTCTGAAACTCACTAGGCATCCTCAAATAGCCCCAAATCTTTGGAACAATGTAGGGCTTGATTTTCCCTCTGTAATCAGGAACTTCAACTGAGGCAGGCAAAGTTTCAAGCTGTGGATCCTGAGATCCCAGCTTGCTGACACTCTCCAAAAGCGGCTTAAGATATAAACTGGAAAGAGGATTAATAAAACATATCTTTATCTGATTAGTTTTTTTTGATAATTATTCATTAGCCAAGCGCCGGTATTTCTACCTCTAGGGCATCTCCTGGCCACATTCCAGCACGCAATCTCACAGTTTATTTTACACCTCAGTTTGGCCCTTGAACTGATACAACTGAGACCTATTGCTAGGTTTATTGGTGGCAAAATACTCTCATATTTGAGAGGATTTCAGGAACAAAAATCGCAACAATGAGCGTGCAAAATGGTCCTAGGATCATCTTGATTTGAGTTTCGTCATACTGCTGACAAAATACAAATTCTTGGAGATTTTGTGGTCGATTTAAATAAATGACATTCCCTTAATTGGGCCATTGTCATGCCTCTCTTGATAGCACTAGATACTCCCATTCAGGCAGTTCATGTGCAAGTGCTATCATGCTAGTTACATGTATTGACATATAAAATTTTTTTAGGACCAGCTCCAAATATATTTTTGTCGTACTGCTGACGTAAATTAATCCCTAATTAGGATATAAACTGGCCCTCCCAATAGCACTAGTTACTCCCATTCAGGTGGTCCATGTACAAGTGCTATCATGCTGATTACACATACTGACATACAAATGTTCCCTAAGTCGGAAAATTAATTATGTTTTTCAACGTTTGATTGTCCATGGGACTTTCAAATGCTAACTTTGGGTTGGTCTTAAATGATTTTGTATAGTGATTTTTAATATTGGTCCCAATTAATTGGGACTAGTTGACGAGGTTTGGGGCAGCAATAATCAGCCCAACTATGTGAATATATTTGGCCTGAGCTACCAATAGATTAATTAATTGAATTGACGTTGAGTTGATCAGCCTAGCCAAGTAGTTGCAGAGAAGTTTGGCCTAAATGTGCGGGGATATTTGGCCCAAGCTTCTGTAATATAATTTAATCCCTGTTGCAATAATTGGACTGAGCTGAATTGTTGCAATAGGTTTTATATAGATTATTAGTTCAAGCTTAGGAGAAGAATTGGCCCAATTGGTAGGTTGTCAAAAGGTTTATTTTTGAGTCAACCACAGATTTTGACACCCAATATAAACACTCCGTTCATTTAAAGTTTTATATTTTATGTTGAATTGGGTGTACCTGTGCGTGGAACTCTTTGAGTAGGTCTCACATCACGTTAGCCAATTCTTTAGTTTTAAAATTACTGCCACATCAGGTACACTGCAGGGCTGCCAAGTTTCCCTCTAAACCAGGGCACCCATGCACACCAGCCCTGTTCAAAGCTTAGTTATGAACGGCACTTTGGGCCACAGCCAAGTTTTGCTCTTAGTTCAATCCCTCCTTTTTTTTACCGTGCTAACCAACCTTGCCCTATTTCACTGTAGCTCAAGCTCCCTCTGCCGGGCTACCATTATGTTCACACTGACGACGAGTTTACTTGAATTAGTCCTTTGCTCCATGCACCAACACTCTGGGAACTGGAGAGCTATAAATACTCTTTTGACATTAGACAACCAACCTCTTAACTTTACATGCATTAACTTTTTCCGTGTGGGACTTTTACAAAGTGCAAATGGTGTGAACCAGCTGTTGGCCATGGCAGCGGTGGGGCTACCAATGTTTTCGCATTTTGCCAATGGTTAGAGCACCTTGTCATTGTTCTTTCTACCTCCAACTGTAAAGTACTCACCCTTCTTGCCTGTACTTTGTGGATACAGATGCTTTGCAATCTGAGAGTTGTGATTCCCCAACTTTCCACTGAAATAAATAAAATTGACACAAACAAATTGGTTTTTCTTTGGCACTATATTTGGGCATTGCAGGTGGGACCATCAATGAAGGGCTTTTTGGTGATGGAAAAGATAACGTCGTAAACCCATTGCCAAAATGGATATGGGATCATTTTAAGCCCAAAAAACGTTTTAAAATGATGTTTCCATATATACTACCAAGCCATATATCTTCTCTTATGGCTCAGATATGAACCCCATTTTAGTGTATCAAAAATACCAAAAAATACCACTCTTGACTACAACTATGATCTGCAGAGCCCAGGAGGTGGAGAAGATGTTACAATTACAATATATAAACGTTTATGCAGTTGCTGAAGATGTGATGGGATATGTGGCCTCAGTAGTAAGAGTGGCCAAATATCCCTTTCCATTCTATGATGCAAAAACGTACCCTGGGGTATTCTAGACCCTGAAGAATTAGTTTGGTGGTGAAGTGTTGGTGTTTTCTTTTATAAATAAGTTTATTCAGGCCATTTTTTATTGACTGCTATCTTTTCATCCATAATAGGGAAAATCAGCACAACTATTTTGTTGGATACTGGAGCCTCAGAGAATTTTATGGACTAAGACCTATCCGACTACCTTGAGCCGAGTTACTTGTCAGGTGGTATGGCGAGAGGAGGGGCTTCCCAAGGTATTCTTACACTAAAACTTATGGGGTTAGTTAATTATCAATTTGACAAATATCATTTGTCCAACCACTTCCAAGCTATCAAAAACCTCTTGTATCCCATCATTTTGGGTTAGAGTGATGGCGAAAGTTTGGCTTAAGAACCAGCTTGAAATAAGATAATCTTTCCTTACTTTAAAGAATGGTCATGAATTAGTTTTCCCTTTGGCTGAAGCCAATTTTCAGAGCGATTTCCCCACTGGTCCAATATTCATACTTTATCCTTGCCCCATTGCTGAAGCCCACTTTGGAGGCTCCACTACCTTTCTGTTTG